>JABSNV010000881.1:0-130905 GCA_024085815.1 Flaveria linearis | reverse complement strand
ATTTAAATCTATAAATCGCATACCACAAATTAATAATCACATTATTAATTTAGTTATATCTAGTAGTCGTTTTTATTCATTATTAAGTCACCAACGTCAATGACAATAGTGTGTGCTCACGACACGTGTATGCGAGACCTAACGGAACTAACGGAGTTTGGTAACGGAAAATTACCGGATGTCCCATTATCCCATGTTGAAAGAATTTTTGTCCTGAAAATTGCGTTACATGGTTGTGTTACATCACTGGTTTACTGCACTGCATAAAAATCTTGTGAGTTTTGAGTGAGTTGTCACATATCCCTATGTTGAAAGAAATTTCGTCCCGAATTTAATTATTACCATCGTCGGTAAGGGTCCTTGTTTCAAATAGGTGAGGATAGTTGAGCTTCATCCGATCCTCGCTTTCCTACGTGAACTCCGGTCCACGTTTTGAGTTCCAGCGAACCTTGACAATAGGGATCTTGCTTTGTTTCAATGTCTTGACCTCTTGGTCCATTACCTCAACCAGTTCTTTAATGAATCGTAATTGTTCGTCGACTTGTACTTCCTTGAGCGGTAGAATCAAAGTCTCATCGGCTAAACATTTCTTCAAATTCTAGACATGAAACACATCATGAACCACTCAACGAATCAAGTAGCCTTAACGGTATGCCACCGGGCCAATTCTTTCGACTTGAAGCTCTAAAGGTTTCCTTCGTTTATCCGCGTAGCTCTTATGTCTGTCTCAGGCTGCTGCCATACGGTTTCTTATCTGTACTATTTCCTCTGTGGGCTCATGTACTAACTCGAGGCCAGTCAATTAACTATCACTATGTAACACCTGGATATTTTCTTTGAAGCTGACGAAAGAAGAAAAAGAAATAAAGTCTAAAGTCCGGGGACAAACTTGCCAAAATGCGAGAAAACTTGGAAAGAAGGAGAATAAGAGGGGAGGGCAGCCCACACCCTCCCCACATCTCCAAAAGTTCAGCCAAAAGAGAGAAGAGAATAGAGAAAGGAAGAAAAGAGGAAGAAAAGTTGTTGGTTCGGGTTGGTTCGAGTGAGCAAAAAAGTGAGAAGCGAGTCACAACGAGCTCTTCGTTGTGGTCGTTTGTGTGAGTTCTAGGACCCTATTTTACTTGTTTTCAACTGATTTGGGGCTGGAACACATAGTAAACCAGGTTTTTGTATGTGGTGTGTGTGTTTGACCCATTTGGGTGTGATTGCGTGTGGTGCGTTTGCAGTATGTCTTGGACTTATGTGTGCTTGAATGGTATCATAGTATGCATTCCTAAGGTTTAGGATGGTTGATTTAGGTTAGAATGGGTTTGGATAAGCTTGGAGGTCGAAAATGGCAGATTGGGTTCGGGATGACTGCATTCTGCACCAGTTAGGGCTGGGCGACGACTGGAGGCCATACGGTCGACTGAAGGGCGATTGGGGTTTAGTCGCACGATTGAGGTTTAGTCGCACGACTGGGGGTTCAGTCGCATGGGGAGTCATGCGACTGAGAGCCCAGTCGCATAGGTGCTTAATCGCATGAGGTCCATTCGTATTGAGTTCAATTGCACGATTGAGAGTCCATTCACATGATTGGTGTGTTCATCCGCATGGGTGCTCATCCGTATAGGTCCAATCGCATGATGTTCAGTCGTATGGAGGCCATGCGACTGAGGGAATCCATATGCCCAATTAGGGCTGTTGCACCCGAGGAGAAGCATAGTTTGATTACGGACTTCCATGGGAAGTGTAGATGTAAGTTTTGATGTAGAAGTTCCCGTAGGTACAGTAAGAGGACGTGGGGAGCTTAGAAGTAATGTAGGGTATGATAATGATGATGTTGCATGATTATGCATGATGTATGTTATGTATGTATGATAATGCCTGTATAGTAATGCTATAGTGTATATTGATGTTCCTTACTATGATGTATGTTATCTTCCCGTGGCTTTACGTGTTATGTTAATGAATGAAACGAAAGTATTATGTAACGTAAAGTGAAAGATAAAGAAAGAGGAAATGATGAATGAATGCATGCATTAATGAATGATGAAAGTAATGAAAGTCTTGCGAGCATTAGATATCGGGACACGCCAATTAAGGTGTTAGCCCAACGGTGTGCGGGTTCGCTACCCGGAAGGATGCACATCGGTGTCTTTCTTTGTGATCGACCATTATTATAGAACCTCTACCGCTTACCCCTAGTACTGTGGCATCACGTTTAGCTGTCTCTTCATAGGTCGGCCCAGTAGCTAAATAGTTCGGGGTGTAGCATATGGTATTGGTACGAAGGTATCTGGTGCGCAAGAAAAGATGTAATGATGAACGAACGAATAGAGAAGATAATAATGATATTATCTACGTGTACGTATGGTGTGTGATAGAAAGTGAAGTAAAGAAAAGGTTTTATTAGAAGTAAAGTATGTTTTAATATAAAACTAGAACTCACTCAGTAACGCTGATTTTTATGTGTTTCCAGTTGGCAGGTAAGGTTGCTGAGGATGGCATGAGGTGGCTACTCAGCTTTTTGGGATGGGCTTTTGTTTAACACTTTTGTATTGTAATGCATACAAACGATATTTGTAACGAGTGTTGTATTACTTCGTAAAAGCATTTATAGTAAAATGAAAGGTTATTTTACAGTTTCCACTGCATGATTTAGTAAATTATATAATGGTGTGTTTTAAGTGCGATGATGACGGCTGTGAGGTACCGGGAACGGGGCCTTACAAGTTGGTATCAGAGCCAAAGTTCAAGTGAAATGGGTAAATTTTCAAAATTAAACCTAAACTTAAAACTGAGAATGGGACGGAAAGGGAAGGGATGCCAATCTGAGTAGCTGCGTGCAATCAGGTATTTTCTTATGTTAACCGGTATTATGTGCGCATGTTATATGGCTTGTGTGTTACTGGTAGATTAGATACTGATGTAGTCAGGACAGGTAATGCTCAGGGTACGAAGAGTAAAGTAAGTGGCTAATCATAACTGGCCACTGTAATTAGGGACTACTATACTTGACATAAACTAAGCTATCCCTTGAATGACCATGTTGGTGTTTGAATCTTTCAGTGTGTGATAGAGGATGGCCGGTGGTAGATCATCCAAAGCCTCACGTGATGGACTTGGTGCTGTCACGGCCCGAAAGAGGCAGACCTAGAGTCGAGAATGTGGTTCCTGAGGGACCCGAGACCCTCATCCAGAGGGTGGTGGTGAGAGTGCAAATCTGAGGGCCTCGGTGTGAAAGAGGCGGTGATCGAAGAGGTGCATCAGGTCATGCAGACGATCTTACCGTCTGTGGTGACCGAAGTGATAAAGGCTGCATGGGAAGGGGAAAGACAAGAGAGGAACCGGTCCTGGGAAGACGGGAGCAACCGGAGACTGAAACGATTCCCTCCGATAATGAGGATTAGGAGGAGGAGGAGCCTGCGCAGGAGTCAGCACGAGGGCTGCAACTACGGGGCATTTCAAAGGTTTAAGCCCCCTACTTTCGATGGAAACGGCACTGCTGCTGCTGCTGCTCACCGATGGGTGAGGGAAATGGAAGCTGTTCTGAATTTCAGCGAGTGCCAGGAGGACCAAAGGTGAAGTTTGCTGCCCATTCTTTGTGGACTCGGCGTTATGTTGGTGGGACAACATAGTCCAAGCCGAGGGTAGCAGGGCTATCGGGAGGATGAGATGGCCTGAACTGAAGAAGTTGGTTATTGAGGAGTTCTGCCCTCACCGAGAAATGGATAAAGTTGAAAGGGAGTTCCTGCAGTTGGAGGCGGGGATGATGACACATCAGTAGTACACCACCAAATTCAACGAAATGGCACGTCTCATGCCAGATCAGGTGACGCCTCTGTCTTGGAAGATCAAGAGGTACATTCAGGGCTTACCGGTGGATGTCTGTAGGCATATGATCGTCTCCCAGCCGAGCATGTTAGGTCGGCGGTTCTTGGCAGTGATGCTATATGATGAGCGGGAGGTGGTTGCGACTAAAGCGAAAGGAAGGGTGGTGGTGATCGGAACTGGAACGGGAAAAGGTTTGGTCGGGTGATGCCTCGACTGGTAACAAAAAGGCATGGGTGGATGACCACCGTGTGACCACATCGACTGCGGGGTTGAGGAGGTGTGGTAAGTGTGGGAAGGAGCATGCGGGGGAATGTAGGTTGGGATTGAACGGTGCTTCAAATGCGGGAAGACGGGGCACATCGTAAAGGATTGCCTTGCGGGCAAATGTTTTAACTGTGGGGAAAGTGGTCATATGAGTAAAGATTGTAAGAAGCCAAGAGTCGAGGGTTCCGGGGTGAAGAAGACGGGGAGTGAAGGACGAGGGTGAGCGCCAGGGCATTCACTATGACATAAGAGGAGGCTAGGACGGACCCTGATGTTGTGTCCGGTACGTTTCTGGTGAACCAAACTTTAGCTTCTGTGTTGTTTGATTCTGGTGCCAGTAGAAGTTTTATTTCTGCTGCTTTCTGTGCTAAACTGCCTGTTAGTAGTAGACGTGTGACGTGCCATTTGATGTAGAACTGCCATAGGTAAATCTACCAGGATTTCAGAGATGATAGAGGGATGTGATGTGGAATTAGAGGGTCATAAATTCCAGTTAGACCATTTGTGATGACCTTAGGTGGTTTGACTTAGTACTTGGGATGGATTGGTTGGCGGACTTCAAGGCGATATAGTATGTCACAAGAAGAGAAATTGCTTAATAGCGCCTGACGGGAGTTTGGTAACTGTCTATGGGGATCGGGTCACGACGATCCTGAAAGTGATCTCAATGGCGGTGGCGGGAAAGTGCATGAGGCGTGGATGTAGTGCCTACTTGGCATATGTGAAGGATGTGGATACTCCACACCACAACTGTCTGATGTACCGGTTGTGTGTGACTTTCCAGATGTGTTTCCTGAAGACTTGTCAGGAGTGCAACCTGACCGAGAGATTGAGTTTCAGATTGATCTGATACAGGTGCCCAACCTGTTGCCAATGCACCGTATCAATTGGCTCCGACGGAGATGAAAGAGTTGATGGAGCAGTTGCAAGAGCTTCTAGATAAGGGGTTCATTAGACGAGTATCTCTCCTTGGGGTGCTCCGGTCTTATTCGTGAAAAAGAAAGACGGTAGCATGAGGATGTGTATAGACTACCGTGAGTTGAACAAGCTGACGGTAAAGAATCGGTATCCATTACCGAAGATAGATGATTTGTTCGATCAGCTTCAAGGTGCCAGTTGGTTCTCAAGGATCGACCTTCGATCTGGCTACCATTAGCTAAAGGTGAAAGAGTAGGATATTCCTAAAACAGCTTTTCGCACGCGCTATGGTCACTACGAATTCCTTGTCATGTCCTTTGGTTTGACCAATGCGCCAGCTGCTTTTATGGATCTGAAGAACCGAGTGTGTCGACCGATGTTGGATAAATCAGTGATTGTGTTTATTGATGATATCCTGATCTATTCAAAGAGCGAGATAGAGCAGTCGGCCATATTCGAGAGGTGTTGGAGACGTTGAGAAGGGAGAAGTTGTATGCCAAGTTCTCCAAGTGCTCAATCTGGTTGCGCGAGGTTCAATTCTTGGGTCACGTGGTGAACCCGGAGGGGATTATGGTGGATCCAGGAAAGGTGGAAGCGGTGATGATGCAATGGAAGTCTCCAAAGACGCCATCTGAGATTCGCAGTTTCTTGGGTTTGGCAGGCTACTACAGAAGATTCATCCAAGACTTTTCCAAGATCGCTTCTCTACTAGCCAAGTTGACCCGGAAAGATGTAAAATTTGTATGGGGTCAAGCTCAAGAGAGGGTGTTTGAAGAATTAAAAACGAGATTGACCCAAGCCCTGTTCTGTCATTACCTGATGGAAGTGAAGATCTGGTGGTTTATTCTGATGTTTCCTTCTCGGGATTCGGGTGTGTGTTAATGCAGAGAGGAAGGGTTATAGCCTATGCATCCTGACAGTTGAAGGTTCATGAGGTTAACTATCCTACTCATGACTTGGAGCTAGCAGTCGTGGTCTTTGCACTAATGATTTGGAGGCACTATCTCTACGGGACAAAGTGCACCATTTTCACTGACCACAAGAGCTTGAAGTATTTCTTCGAGCAGAAAGACTTGAACATGAGGCAGAGAAGATGGTTGGAGCTCATAAAGGATTATGATTGTGAGATCCATTATCATCCGGGCAAAGCCAACATGGGTGGCGGATGCCCTTAGCCGAAAGGAAGACCCAAACCGATCCGGGGGAAAGCATACAAGTTGATTATGACCTCTGATGTGATGAAGCAAGTCAAAGATTTTCAAGATGAGGCATTAAAAGAAGATCATCTTAACTCCAAAAGAATGAGAGGTCTGGTCGCAGAGTTGGGTGAAAACACATTTGGTGCTAGAACCCGGTTTGGACGAATGTGGATTCCACGTTTTGGCGATCTAGGGGGGAAGATTATGGATGAAGCTCACAAGACTCGATACTCGATTCATCCCGATGCTACAAGCTGTATCAAGACATGAAGAAAGATTATTGGTGGTGGGTATGAAGCGTGATGTGGTGGAGTATGTGAGTAAGTGCCTTACTTGTTTGCAAGTGAAGGCCAAGCATCAAAAGCCGTATGGAAAGATTCACCTTTGGATATACCGGAATGGAAGTGGGAGCACATCACCATGGATTCATTACGAAGCTGCCGCGTACTCCGAAAGGGTATGATGCTATATGGGTGATTGTTGACCGCTTGACGAAAAGTGTTCACTTCCTACCAATGCGTGAGACATATTCATCCGAGAGGTTAGCGGATCTTTTCATTAAGGAGATTGTAACTCGTCACGGTGTGCCTGTGTCTATTGTGTCTAATCGTGACACCCGATTTACATCAAATTCTGGAAGAATTCCACGATGCGATGGGGACGAGGTTACATATTAGCACGGTTATCATCCCCAGACTGATGGTCAGTCGGAAAGGACCATTCAGACATTAGAGGACATGCTTCGGGGTGTGTGATTGATTTTGGGGGAAGTTGGGATGACCACTTACCGTTAGCTGAATTCTCATACAATAACAGCTATCATGCCAGCATTGGTATGCCACCTTATAAGATGCTATACGGTAGAAGATGCAGGACACCCGTTTGTGGGGTGATATTGGTCATAAAGAGTTAGGGAGCGTTGAGGTGATCGAGGCTACAACTGAAAAGCTTGAAAGGATCAAGGCCTTCATGAAGGCAGCCAAAGATAGACAGAAGTCGTATGCTGATAAACGACGCAGGCCGATTGAGTTCTAGGTGGGTAACCGTTATGTTGAAGGTCTCATCTTGGAAGGGTATCATCGGTTCAGAAAGCGGGGCAAGTAGAGCCCGAGGTACATAGGCCCTTTTCGAATCATTGCTCGAGTGGGAGAGGTGGCCTATAGATTGGAGTTACCAGATGAGTTAAGTGGAATTCACCCGACGTTCCATGTATCACATCTAAGAAAGTGTTTGGCAGATGAGGATATGATTATTCCACTGGAGGATATCGAAGTAGACGAATGGCTCAATTATATGGAGCAAACCGGTGGCGATCATCGATCGAAAAGAAAAGAGGTTGAGAAATAAAGTGGTTTCTCTTGTGTGTGTACAGTGGAAGCACAGGAAGGGATCCGAGTCAACGTGGGAGACCGAAGAAGAAATGAGATAGCATTACCCACGTTTTTTGAGGAATAACAGGTTTTGGGGACGAAACCTATATAATGGGGGTGGACTTGTAACACCGGATATTTTCTTTGAAGCCGATGAAAGAAGAAAAAGAAATAAAGTCTAAAGTCGGGGGACCAAACATGCCAAAATACGAGAAAACATGGAAGAGAAGGAGAATAAGAGGGAGGGCAGCCCATACCCTCCCCATATCTCCAAAAGTTCATCAAAAGAGAGAAGAGAAGAGAGAAAGGAAGAAAAGAGGAAGAAAAGTTGGTTCGGGTTGGTTCGAGTGAGCAAAAACGTTGAGAAGCGAGTCAAATCGAAGCTCTTCTCGTTGTGGTCGTTTGTGTGAGTTCTAGGACCCCTATTTTACTCGTTTTCAACTGATTTGGGGCTGGAACACATAGTAAATCCGTTTTTGTATGTGTGTGTGTTTTGACCCATTTGGGTGTGATTGCGTGTGGTGTGTTTAGAGTATGTTCTTGGACTTGTGTGTTCTTGAATGGTGTCATAGTATGCATTCCTAAGGTTTAGGATGGTTTATTGGGCTTAGAATGGGCTGGATAAGCTTGGAGGTTGAAAATGTCAGATTGGGTTCGGGATGATTGCATTCGGCACTAGTTAGGGCTGGGTGACCGACTGGAGGCCATACAGCCGACTGAAGGGCGATTGGGGTTCAGTGGCACGATTGAGGTTCAGCGCACGACTGGGGGTTCAGTCGCATGGGGAGTCATGCGACTGAGAGCCCAGTCGCATTGGTGCTTATCGCATGAGGTCATTCGTATAGAGTTCAATTGCACAATTAAGAGTCCATTCGCACGATTGGGTGTTCATCCGCACGGGTGCTCATCCGCATAGGTCCAATCGCATGATGTTCAGTCGCTGGAGGCCATACGACTGAGGGATGTCCATACGTCCAATTAGGGCGGTTGCACCCGAGGAGAAGCATAGTTTGATACGGACTTCCGTGGGAAGTGTAGATGTAAGTTTTGACGTGGAAGTTCCGTAGGTACACGTAAGAGGACTGTGGGGAGCTTAGAAGTAATGTAGGGTATGATAATGATGACGTTGCATGATTATGCATGATGTGTGTTATGTATGTATGATAATGCCCTGTATAGTAATGCTATAGTGTATATTGATGTTCCTTACTATGATGTATGTTTATCTTTCCGTGGCTTTATGTGTTATGTTAATGAAAGAAACGAAAGTATTATGTAACGTAAAGTGAAAGATAATGAAAGAGGAACATGATGAATGAATGCATGCATTAATGAATAATGAAAGTAATGAAAGTCTTGCGAGCATTGGATATTGAGACACGCTAATTAAGGTGTTAGCCCACGGTGTGGGTGTGCGGGTTCATTACCCCGGAAGGATGCACATCGGGGTCTTTCTTTGTGATCGACCATTATTATAGAACCTCTACCGCTTACCCTAGTACTGTGGCACCACGTTTAGATGTCTCTTCATAGACTTCAGCCCAGTAGCTATAGTTCGGGGTGTAGCATATGGTATTGGTACGGAAGGTATCTGGTGCGCAAGAAAATATGTAATGATGAACGAACGAAAAGAAGATAATAATGATATTATCTATGTGTATGTATGATGTGTGATAGCATGAAAGTAAAGAAAAGGTTTATTGGAAGTAAAATATGTTTTAATATAAAAACTAGAACTCACTCAGCAACGCTGACTTTTTATGTGTTTCCAGTTGGCAGGTAAGGTTGCTGAGGATGGCACGAGGCGGCTACTCAGCTCTTGCATTCTTTGTTTAACGCTTTGTATTGTAATGCAAACAAACGATATTTTGTATTGAGTGTTGTATTACTTCGCAAAAGCATTTATAGTAAAATGAAAGGTTCATTTAGGAATGTCTTCTAATAAAAATATATGGTGTGTTTTAAGTGCGATGATGACCAGCTGTGAGGTGCCCGGGAACGGGGCCTTACACGCTAACCTCTGCCCAACAGACGTGAGTCCTCATTTTCGCACGTACAATGCTGAAACAGTGTCACTTGAATATTGGTATGGTAACTGTGTTGTTATAAGAAATTCCACCAAAGGTAAATGAACCTTCCCAATTATTCCAAAATCGATTACACATGCTCGTAGCATATCTTCGAAGGTCTGTATAGTGCGCTCGCCTGTTCGTCAGTCTGTGGATGATATGTGGTACTCATCTCTAAGTATGTACCAAGGGTCTCTAATGACTGCCAAAAATGTGAAGTAACGGTGCTCATGATCAGCAATCGAGATGGTACTCCTGGGAGACCCAGGTAAACCAAGTAAATCCATCTCGTCGGTTTTGTTGATCGCCAAGAAGTGAGCAGATTAGTCAACCTACTCACAATCACACATATCGTGTCACAGCCACTAGGAGTCCTGGGTAATTTGGTAATGAATTCATAGAGATCTGCTCCTATTCTTTAAAGGAATCTCGGGTTGTTGCAGTAACCCTAATGGCTTTTGATATTCAACTTTCACCTTGGAGCAGGTTGAACACTTACAGATATAGGCAGCTACACCTGCCTTCATGTTAGGCCACTAATAGTGCGCCTTAAGGTCATGATACATTTTGTCTGAATCGGGATGTATTGAGTATTTGGATTTGTGCGCCTCACTGATAACCAAATCCCTTAGATTTCGATAGGCAGGCAACCAAAGTCTATCCATGAAGTAACAAATATCAGCTTTCAACTCAAGCTGTTTATCCATCCCATGTAACGATTCAGACCCGACATTTTCTACCTTTAAAGCTTCTGTCCGTGCTTTGTTAATTTGCTCAGTCAGTTGAGTGCTGATCGTAAGCTGTAAAGCTTGCACACGCCTAGGCTTAGTTGTTTCTTTCCGGCTAAGAGCATCGACAACCACATTTGCCTCCCTGGATGATACTTGATAGCGTTCAATAAGTCCACCCAACATCGTCGCCTCATATTTAGTTCCTTCTGCTCAAAGATATGCTAAAGACGCTTGTGATCGGTGTAAATGGGCATTTGGTACTGTACAAGTACTGTCTCCAGATCTTGAAAGAAAAACCACTGCACTTAATTCCAAGTCATGGGTGGTATAATTCTTCTCGTGTACTTTCAGTTTTCTCGAGGTGTAGGCTATCACCTTATCTCGCTGCATCAAGACACAACCCAGTCCTTGAATGGATGCATCGCAATACACCACAAAATCATCCATCCCTTCCGGTAATGCCAGTATTGGTGCACTGCAGAGTTTCTGCTTCAATAATTGAAAGGCTGATTCTTGACTTTCTCCCCATTTAAACAATGTACCATTGTGTGTCAAGGCATTGAGGGTTGGACAATCTTGGAAAATCCTTGAATGAAGCATCTATAGTATCCTGCCAATCCAAGGAATCGACATATCTCACTTGGCGTTTTAGGAACCGTCCAATTCTTAATTGCTTCCACCTTTGCAAGATCTACATGGATTCCTTTCTCATTCATAATGTGACCAAGAAACTGCACCTCTCGTATCCAGAAGTCACACTTAGAGAATTTAGCATATAGTTGCTCCTTCTTCAACAGTCCTAAGATCAATCGTTGATGCTTATCGTGTTCCTCCATGGTCTTGGAATAGATAAATATGACATCGATAAACACAATAACAAAACGATCAAGGTAGGGTTTGCACAAGCGGTTCATGATTTTCATGAACACCGTTGGTGATTAGTCAACCCAAATGGCATAACCAAGAATTCATAATGGCCATAGCGGTCCTGAATGCCGTCTTTGAGATGTCTTCTTCATGGACTCTCAACTGATGATATCCAGACCTTAAATCAATCTTATAATAGTAACTGGTCCCTGAAGTTGATCAAACAGGTCATCAATACGAGGTAACGGGTACTGGTTCTTGATTGTAACCTTGTTCAATTTGCTATAGTCAATGTAAATCCGAAATGTACCATTCTTCTTCTTGCTAAACAAAACAACGGCTCCCCAAGGTGATGAGCTAGGTCAAATAAAGCACTTATCAAATAGCTCCTGAAATGTGTCGACAACTCCTTCAACTCATTCCGTGCCAATCGATAAGGTGCTCAAGCGATTGGGGATGCATTAGGAGTCAACTCAATATGGAACTCCACTTGGCGATGAGGTTGTAATCCAGAAGATCCTCTGGAAACACCTCTGGGAAGTCACAAACCACTGGAATATCCTCCATCTTCCTTTACTCTTGTTGCTTGTCAGTCACCAAGGCTAGTATAGCTAGTCGACCTTTATATAGCATCTTCTGCGACTTCATGAATGATATGATGCCTATCACAGCACCACTCCTTTCACCCTTAACCGAAATAATGCCGCCATCCTGAAGAGGAATGCGTACAATCTTCTCATGGCACACTACCTCTGCTTGTTTTTCGGATAGCCAATCCATTCCTACGACCACATCAAAACTCCCAAGTGTAACGGGCATAAGATCAATGTCAAAAACGTGTCCAGCTAATTCTATCTTACAATCCTTGTGAATGTGCGTGATGTGAATTTGTTTACCATCGACTAACTCTACGGTATAAGTGAAATCCAATATAGAAGGCATATCGTTCATAAGGCTACTGAACTTAGTGAAAATAAAGCTCCTATCGGCTCCAGCATCAAATAATACAGTCACATATTGACCACTTATAGTAAATTTACCAGTAACTATAGTGGGGTCGTTTAGAGCGTCACCTGAACCGATGACAAACACTCTCCCTTTTGTTCCACCGTTGTTGCCACCATTGTTTCCAGCATTATTGTTGCTTCCATTATTCCTAGTGTCATTTCTATTCTTTTTCAACTGAGGGAAGTTCCTTTTGTAGTGACCCTCTTTCCCGTACTCAAAATAGCCCTTGGGTGTTTCTTGTAGTTGTTGTGGCTTTTTCATCAACTCGCCACGATAGTCCTTCGCCGCATGTCCTAACTTTCCACATCTTGGCACTTGATGTTTTCACACCTACTGTGTGATGGTAATTGCAATTAATACACTTAGGATACCTCCCCACGTATCCTCCTTGTCCTTGGTTGGTAGTGGCGGTTTGATTGAAACTCGGTTGTTGTCGAACTTCCTCGGTAGTTGCTGATGTTGTTGTTGCTGCTGGTTGCCTGAAGTTGATCCTTTGTTATTTGGACCATCCCATTTGCGTTTATTGTCTGGTACATTCGCCACCACTGGTACACTCGCCACCATACCCCGTTTAGGTAGTTTACCTTGCTCCACTGCCTGATCGGTCAACTTGTGAGCCAAACAAATTCCTTGCTAAATTATAGTGGGGTTGGAGGCAGTGACCATGCTTTGGATTTCACGAACCAAACCATGCAGATATAACTCTATCCTTTTATGCATCAGGGTCACCATCCCGGGGCATAATGTTGCAAGCTCGTAAGACCTGGTAGTGTAGGCCTCACTCTCTGAACCTTACGTCTTCAGCTGCTACAACTCCATTTCTAGTTTTTGCACCTCATCCTGAGGGCAATACTCCTCAGTCATTATTGTCTTGAACTCATCCTAGGGTAAGTCGTTGGCCATCACCTGATCTAACATTTGTACCTAGGCATTCCACCAAGAGAGTGTTACGCCCTCTAGAGTCCTGGTCGCGTACTTTACTTGATCAACCGGCGGGCAGATGCATTTGGTGAAGGCTGATTCAGTCTTTTCAAACCATCTTACCATCCTACCGCCCTTTTAGCTCGACTATAGGTGTGGGGCATACAATCCAGGAAAGTTTTATAGGTACATGGT
Source organism: Flaveria linearis (assembly GCA_024085815.1). Classification (NCBI taxonomy): domain Eukaryota; kingdom Viridiplantae; phylum Streptophyta; class Magnoliopsida; order Asterales; family Asteraceae; genus Flaveria; species Flaveria linearis. Next base: position 117,547 of record JABSNV010000881.1, on the reverse strand, counting down.
GGGGGTCCTGTTTCAACAAATCAAAATTGTTTAGTTTAACGGTTTAAACAATCAATTAGAGTGTTCGTCAAGTCATTTGTATCATTTACCTACTGGCTGTGCAGCGGGCACTACTACAACATGCATTGCAGCCACTGTCGCCTGCACATGCTCATTGATCAGAGCAGTCAGTTCTACGGGGGTCTTGTTAACCGCTCCCGTGTTGCGCCCACGTCCAGCGCCACGTCCACGACCATGTCCTCTACCACCGGCTTTGATTTTCACTTTACATTCACAAACACCAAAAATGAGCAACATGTAACATATTCATCTCATTAAAGCATAGTAAATAGTAAGAAAATAAAGCAGTTCATCAACCATAATAGTTATAACCAAAATAATAACCAAAGATAAATTAATTGAAACTATTCCACAAAATATTCAATCAATGTTAAAAATTTTAGTTTTTCAGTTGGGTGGGAAACAACCCTTCCCACATAGGTTTTCAAAAGCAAACACTACGTAGTCTAAGTCAAATGAAAGTAAGAATTAGTCTAGGACATCGGATCCATCACTGTCTTCCTCTATCTCTTCAGGCTGTTCCTTGTCTTCCGGGGCTTCAGGCTCTTCTTCCTCTTCTGGCTCTGCCTCGGGTTCAACAGCTATATGCATTGCCTCGAACTGTGCCTCCAAATCAGCAAGTCTCACTCCATGTTCATGTATGGTGTTGTCTCTAGCCTCTAATTGGGGGTCGTCTGTGCCATCCTATCAGTCAAAGTGCATTGATGCTGATAGCACTAATATTGTAAATCTTTCACCTCAGCCACTTCCTTCTTTGTTTCTCACAACTGATATCGTAGTTCAGCAACCAGCTCTGTAAGCCACTGAGCGCACCGTTTTTTCGTATCCAATGCTACAACTAGAGCCGCAATCACCTGCTCATTTGGTTGTTCTGTCGAGGGAGGGAAGGTGTAGATTGCTCAGAACTGTTCCTAGTCGTTGGTTTCTTAGTAGGCACGTGCTCCCTATATATCATGTGGTCCATATAATCAGGATTAAAACTCCAATCCCGTAGAGCATTGCATTCCATCACCGTGAACGGTTGATCCCATTTCATCTCTCCAGGAAGGTAGTCAAGTCGTGGCCACTCAGGTGTTCGGTCTAGTACAGGAGGAGGAGGAGGGGAATCAAAATATGAAGGGGAATCAGAACCTGCGGGTCTCTTACCCGTAGCTCGTGAGGATGATGACATACTGCAGGGTACGTGATGTGTATGCCAATGAGTATACAGTAAGGGAATAAGCAACGAGTAACTAACTAACTGTGTGTGGTTATAGACTAGTGTATATGCATCCTAGTTCCCTATAACCAATGGCTCTGATACTAATTTGTCACACCCTTAAAATAAACATGCAGGGTTTACCGCAAGGCGTGTGAACAAACCAGGATCCCAGTCATTAGTTACTCAGAACGACACTATATGTAACGTATAAAATAAATTAGAGTTTGTAGCTTAAAAACATTTGCGCAAACGTTTTATAAATAAGTTAAACTCAAAGTACTAGGAATGTAACTTGGCAAAACACGCGCCAAACCATGATTTAAACCAAATGTAAACCATTCAAAAAGTAAATTACATCAGTTTTCTAAATGCATATGCTTGACCTGTGGGTGCTCCTACGGCAGCTGTTAACCTCGACATGAGAATAACATACTAAAAGAGTTAACACAATGGTTGGTGAGTTCAAGAGTTTGCATTTAACATAAATAGTAATAGTTGTAAAATATAAGAGGTGCATTGAAATAGATAGCTAATCTATATTCACAAGTAATAACAATAGTGATTTCACGATCGAAGCTGACATGTGTTTCGTTTGTTTACCTCCCATCACAACCTACCAAGTTATGGTGATGTTTGTTTTTAGGAAAATATTGCAGCCATTTGACCTCGAATCATACGGGTGGGGCTTGTCAGGCCCAATAGTACTACCCAACATTTCCCGCTACGTACCAATATTAACGTTCTGAAAGTGTGAGGGCTTTCAAGGTATATCACACTATGTTACACTATACACAACTTATAATAATAAAGTGTTTGTAAATAAGTGTGTTATCTCCCCTAAAATATAGTGTTTAAAGAGTGGGGCATGAACTCACCTGATGCACAACGAACAATACACTTAAGCAAATAAAGAGTGAGAAGACAACCCTTCAAAGGTTACCAAGATCACATGAGTTTGTAAGTATACTAGAGCAGAAAGTTGAATAGACCCTATGTGCTTAAGATAGCACATTGACCTATATGGTTAAGAAAGAAGACATAGTTGACCCAGTTGACCCATTGACTCGTTGGTGACATATTAGTTTCAATCCCATTTGAGCAAGTGTAACAATGCAGCATACATGATAATCATACAAATAGTTCACAAATATAACATCATCAACTCTAGTTCTAATAAGATCCTTGTACTACATCAGTTTAGCATAATCACATTGATCAACAAGATTCATACTTAACCAACATTCATAACAATGATCAATTTCAATCCTAACGTGACTTCCTAATCACACGCCATAATCCATATTGTACATCATAAATCTCGTCAAAATCATCATTCATCATACACATAATTGGTATTGAACATCATACTTGTATTCTTGCACATTTTCCAAGAAATCTAGATTTTCCAAATAGTTCATCAACCATCTAATTAATCCAGTTAACACAATCCAACACTTAAGACATCATCAATAAACATTCTAACATCATAAACATGTCTAACTCACAATATCCAATGATCTTTCAAATTAAAGTTTTCCTTTTAGGAAGGTAACAACCCAAGGTCAATCTAACACTCAATTCTTTCATGAATTCATCAACAACATACTAATCAAGTCCATGCTAACATCTAGACATGACCAACATCATAAAATCATCATAATTCACAAATCTCATATCCAAAAGTTTTTACGAATGGCAAGGTATGAGCTACATGATCAATTCATGGATTTCTTGCATAATATTCACAATCCAACGTTCATACAGCATCATTAACATCATAACTTCATCAATCCATCATCAATTCATCAATTCCATGCACAAAAGTTACTATTATTAGTAAGTTATAACTACACATCAACATCATGGATTTATTGCACAATCACCCTAGATTAACATTCATACCCTCAAGATAACATCGTATCATCATCAAATCAGCATCAATTTCATCTTGTCTACACTAATTTCGAATTAGAGTTCTATCAAAATCAAAAACTATGAAAACAATGAAAATCTAACCTTTTCAATATGTAGAAATCAAGATTGGAACTTGCTAACACCTTGATATGCTTGAACTAGATCAAAATCGATTTGTATGTGCGTGCTATTGATTAAAATCGCAAGATGAGAGGGGAGTGGGGGCTCGATCGTGATTTGGGGTGTGGGGGGGATTAGGGTTTGATTTTGTTAAACTTAATTTAATAAGAATTACCCCTTTGATCCCTCTTTTAAATATTTTATAAAAATTAACCCTTTTAACACTTTTTAATTGGTTTTAACTTCTAAACTCATATATTATAATTCAACAATACTACTTATATTTTTCAACTAATAATAAAGCACATGAATCACATAGATATTATACGTAGTCACGTTATCAAGTAAAATTCACAAATAATATTTAAATCTATAAATCACATAACCACAAATTAATAATCAACATTATTAATTTAGTTATTATCTAGTAGTCGTTTTTATTCATTATTAAGTCACCAACGTTCAATGACAACTAGTATGTGCTCACGACACGTGTATGCGAGACCTAACGGAACTAACGGAGTTTGGTAACGGAAAATTACCGGATGTCATACTATCCCCAAGTTGAAAGAATTTTTGTCCCGAAAATTGCGTTACTTGGTTGTGTTACATCACTGGTTTACTGCACTGCATAAGAAAATCGTGTGAGTTTTGAGTGAGTTGTCACATTATCCCCATGTTGAAAGAAATTTCGTCCCGAATTTTAATTATTACCATCGTTGGTAAGGGTCCTTGTTTCGAATAGGTGAGGATAGTTGAGCTTCATCCGATCCTCGTGTTCCCACGTGAACTCCGGTCCACGTTTTGAGTTCCAGCGAACCTTGACGATAGGGATCTTGCTTTGTTTCAATGTCTTGACCTCTCGGTCCATTACCTCAACCGGTTCTTTAATGAATCGTAATTGTTCGTCGACTTGTACTTCCTCGAGCGGTAGAATCAAAGTCTCATCAGCTAAACATTTCTTCAAATTCGAGACATGGAACACATCATGAATTCCACTCAACGAATCAGGCAGCCTTAATCTGTATGCCACTGGGCCAATTCTTTCGGTGATCTCGAATGGTCCAACATACCATGGGATAAGTTTTCCTGGTTTCCCAAAACAAATCACACCTTTCCATGGTGAGACCTTTAACAAGACCTTATCTTCGAATTGAAACTCTAAAGGTTTCCTTCGTTTATCAGCGTAGCTCTTATATCTGTCTCGGGATGCTGCCATATGGTTTCGTATCTGTACTATCTTCTTCGTGGCCTCATGTACTAACTCAGGGCTAGTCAATTGACTATCACTAACCTCTGCCCAACAGACCGGTGACCTACATTTCCGCAAGTACAACGCCTCAAACGGTGCCGCTTGAATATTAGTGTGGTAACTGTTGTTATAGGAAAATCCAACCAAAGCTAAATGAACTTCCCAATTATTTCCAAAATCGATTACACACGCTCGTAGTATATCTTCGAAGGTCTGTATATTACGCTCGCTCTGTCCTTCAATCTGTGGATGATATGCAGTACTCATCTCTAAGCATGTACAAAGGGATTTCTGTAATGACCGCCAAAAATGTGAAGTAAAGTGGGCATCATGATCAGAAATAATCAAGATTGGTACTCCATGCCGAGAGAACACTTCCTTCAAGTAAATCTGCGTTAACTTATCCATCTTGTCGGTTTCTTGATCGCCAAAAAGTGATCAGACTTAGTCAACCTATCCACGATCACCCATATCGTGTCATAGCTACTAGGATTCCTGGGTAATTTAATAATGAAATCCATAGAGATCTGCTCCCACTTCCATAAAGGAATCTCAGGTTGTTGCAGTAACCCTAATGGCTTTTGATATTAAACTTTCACCTTGGAGCAGGTTGAACACTTGCTCACATATGTAGCTACATCTGCCTTCATGTTAGGCCATCAATAGTACGCCTTAAGGTCATGATACATTTCGTCTAAACCGGGATGTATTGAGTATTTGGATTTGTGCGCCTCACTCATAACCAAATCCCTTAGATTTCTATAGGCAGGTAACCAAAGTCTATCCATGAAGTAATGAATACCATCAGCTTTCACCTCAAGCTGTTTATCCATCCCATGTAACACATTTTCTGCTTTTAAAGCTTCTGTCTGTGCTTCCTTAAATAGTTCAGACAGTTGAGTGTTGATCGTAAGCTGTAAACCTCGTACTCGCCTAGGCTTAGCTGTTTCTTTCTGGCTTAGAGCATCGGCAACCAAGTTTGCCTTCCCCGGATGATACTTGATAGCACAATCATAGTCATTCAATAACTCCACCCAGCACCATCGCCTGATATTTAGTTCCTTCTGCTCAAAGATATGCTGAAGACGCTTGTGATCGGTGTAAATGGTGCATTTGGTACCGTACAAGTAGTGTCTCCAGATCTTCAAAGAAATAACCACTGCACTCAATTCCAAGTCATGGGTGGTATAATTCTTCTCGTGTACTTTCAGTTGTCTTGAGGGGTAGGCTATCATCTTATCTCACTGCATCAAGACACAACCCAGTCCTTGAATGGATGCATTGCAGTACACAACAAAATCATCCATCCCTTCCGGTAATGCCAGTATTGGTGCGCTGTAGAGTTTCTTCTTCAACAATTGAAAGGCTGATTCTTAACTTTCTCCCCATTTAAACGATGTACCTTTATGTGTCAAGGCATTGAGGGGTTGGGCAATCTTGGAAAATCCCTCAATGAAGCGTCTATAGTATCCTGCCAATCCAAGGAATTGGCGTATCTCACTTGGCGTCTTAGGAACCGTCCATTTCTTAATTGTTTCCACCTTTGCAGGATCTAGATGGATTCCTTTCTTATTCATAATATGACCTAGAAACTACACCTCTTGTATCCAGAAGTCACATTAGAGAATTTAGCATATAGTTGTTCCTTCTTCAACAGTTCTAAGATCAATCGTAGATGCTCTTCGTGTTCCTCCTTGGTCTTGGAATAGATCAATATGTCATAAAAAACACAAGAACAAACTGATCAGGGTAGGGTTTGCACATGCGGTTCATGACATTCATGAACACCGCTAGTGCATTAGTCAACCCAAATGGCAGAACCAAGAATTCATAATGGCCATAGTGGGTCCTGAATGTCGTCTTCGAGATGTCTTCTTCACGAACTCTCAAATGATGATATCCTGACCTTAAATCAATCTTAGAATAGAACTGGATCCCTGAACTTGATCGAAAGGTCATCAATACGAGGTAACGTATACCGGTTCTTGACTGTAACCTTGTTTAATTCTCTTTAGTCAATGCACATCCAAAATGTACCATCCTTCTTCTTAACAAACAGAACAAGGGCTCCCCCAGGTGATGAGGTAGGTCAAATAAAGCACTTATCCAATAGCTCCTGAAGTTATGCCGACAATTCCTGCAACTCATTCGGTGCCAATCGATAAGGTGCTCTAGCGATTGAGGCTGTACCGAGAGTCAACTCAATCTGGAATTCCACTTAGCGATGAGGTCCTAATCCAGGCAGATCCTCTGGAAACACCTTTGGGAAGTCACAAACCGCTGGAATATCGTCTATCTTCCTTTCCTCTTGTTGCTTGTCAGTCACCAAGACCAGTATAGTAAGTTGACCTTTATGTAGCATCTTCTGCACCTTCATGAATGATATGATGCCTATCATAGCACCACTCCTTTCATCCTAACCGAAAGAATGTCACCATCCTCAAGAGGAATGCGTACAATCTTCTCATGGCATACTACCTCTGCTTGTTTTTCGAATAGCCAATACATTCCCACGACCACATCAAAACTCCCGAGTGTAACGGGCATAAGATCAATGTCAAAAACGTGTCCAACCAGTTCTATCTTACAATCCTTGTGAATGTGCATGATGTGAATTTGTTACCATCGGCTAACTCTACGGTATAGGTGAAATCCAATATAGAAGGCATATCATTCATAAGGCTACTGAACTTAGTGAAAATAAAGCTCCTATCGGCTCCAGCGTCAAATAATACAGTTGCATATCAACCATTTATAGGAAATTTACCAGTAACTATAGCGGGGGTCGTTTAGAGCCTCACCTGAACCGATGACAAACGCTCTCCCTTTTGTTCCACCATTGTTGCTACCATTGTTTCCAGCATTATTGTTGCTTTCATTATTCCCAGTGTCATTGCCATTCTTTTTCAACTCAGGGCAGTTCCTTTTGTAGTGACCCTCTTTCCTATACTCAAAACAGCCCTTAGGTGTTTCTTGTAGTTGTGGCTTTTTCATCAGCTCGCCACGACGGTCCTTCCCCGCGTGTCCTAACTTTCCACATCTTTGGCACTTGAAGTTATCATACCTGCCTGTGTGATGGTATTTGCAACAGCTACATTTAGGATACCTCCCCACGTATCCTCCTTGTCCTTGGTTGGTAGTGGCGCTTTGATTGAAACCTTGGTGGTTGTTGAACTTCCTTGATTTTTAATGATGTTGTTGTTACTGTTGGTTGTCTGAAGTTGATCCTTTGTTATTTGGACCATCCCACTTGCGTTTATTGTCTGGTACACTCGCCAACGCTGGTACACTCGCCACCGTACCCTGTTTAGGTAGTTTACCTTAATCCACTGCCTGATTGGTCAACTTGTGAGCCAACTGAATTTCTTGCTGAATTGTAGTAGGGTTGGAGGTAGTGACCATGCTTTGGATTTCAGAAACCGAACCACGCAAATATAACTCAATCCTTTTATGCATCGGGGTCACCTTCCCCGGGGCATAATGTTGCCAGCTCGTAGGACCTGGTAGTGTAGGCCCCAATCTCAGAACCTTGCATCTTCAGCTGCCACAGCTCCATTTCCAGTTTTTGCACCTCATCCCAAGGGCAATACTCCTCAGTCATCATTGTCTTGAACTCATCCCAGTGTAAGTCGTTGGCCATCGCCTGACCTAACATTTGTACTTAGGCATTCCACCAAGAGAGTGTTGTGCCCTCTAGAGTCCTGGTCACGTACTTTACTTGATCAACCAGCGGGCAATTGCATTTGGTGAAGACTGATTCAGTCTTTTCAAACCATCTTACCAGTCCTACTGCCCTTCAGCTCCACCATAGGTGTGGGGCTTACAATCCAGGAAAGTTTTGTAGGTACATGATGGGGGTCCTGTTTTAACAAATCAAATTGTTTAGTTTAATGGTTTAAACAAGTAATTAGAGTGTTTATCAAGTCATTTGTATCATCTACCTGTTGGCTGTGCAGCAGGCACTTCTACAGCATGCACTGTAGCCACTGTCGCCTGCACATGCTCATTGATCAGAGCAGTCAGTTCTACGGGGGTCATGTTAACCGCTCCCGTGTTGCGCCCACGTCCAGCGCCACGTCCACGACCATGTCCTCTACCACCGGCTTTGATTTTCACTTTACATTCACAAACACCAAAAATGAGCAACATGTAACATATTCATGTTATTAAAGCATAGTAAATAGTAAGAAAATAAAGCAGTTCATCAACCATAGTATTTATAACCAAAATAATAACCAAAGATAAATAAATTGTAACCATTCCACAAAATATTCAATCAATGTCAAAAATTTTAGTTTTTCAGTTGGGTGGGAAACAACCATTCCCACATACGTTTTCAAAAGCACACGCTGCGTAGTCTAAGTCAAATAAAAGTAAGAATCAGTCTAGGACATCGGATCCATCACTGTCTTCCTCCATCTCTTCAGGCTCTTCCTCATCTTTCAGGGCTTCTTTCAGGGCTTCTTCCAGTTCTTGTTCAGACTCTTCTTCCTCTTCCGGCTCTGCCTCGGGTTTCGCAGCTATATGTATTATGTCGAACTGTGCCTCCAAATCAGCATGTCTCACCCCATTTTCATGTATGGTGTTGTCTCTAGCCTCTGATCGGTGGGTCGTCTCAGCCATCCTATTAGTCAAAGTGCATTGATGTTGATAGCACTTATATTGTAATACTTTCACCTCAGTCACTTCCTTCTTCATTTCTCACATCTGATATCGTAGTTCAGAGACGAACTATGTAAGCCACCGAGTGCGTTGTTTTTCCGTTCCAATGCTGCAACTAGAGCTGCAATCACCTGCTCATTAGGTTGTTCTGTTGGAGGGAGGGAAGGTGTAGATTGCTCAGAACTATTCCTAGTCCTTGGTTTCTTAGTAGGCACGGGCTTCCTATATCATGTGGTCCACATAATCAGGATAAAAACTTCAATTCTGTGGAGCATCGTAATCCATCAGCGTGAACGGTTGATCCCAGTTCATCTCTCCAGGAGGGTAGTCAAGTCGAGGCCACTCAGCTGTTCGGTCTAGTACAGGAGGAGGAGGAGGGGAATCAAAACGTGAAGGTGAATAAGAACCTGCTGGTCTCTTACCCGCAGCTTGTGAGGATGATGTCATACGTACTGCAGGGTACGTGATGTGTATGCCAATGAGTATATTGTAAGGGAATAAGCAACGAGTAACTAACTAACTGTGCGGGTTAAAAACTAGTGTGTATGCAACCTAGTTCCCTATAACCAATGGCTCCGATACTAATCTGTCACACCCTTAAAAGCCACGTGCGGGATTTTACCGTGAGGCGTGTGAACAAACCAGGATCCCAGTCATTAGTTACTCAGAACGACACTATATGCAACGTATAAAATGAATCAGAGTTTGTAGCTTTAAAACATTGGTGGAAACTTTTAATAAATAAGTTAAACTCAAAGTACTAGGAATGTAACTTGGCAAAAAAACACGCCAAACCATGATTTAACCCAAATGTAAACCATTCAAAAAGTAAATGACATCAGTTTTCTAAATGCATATGCTTGACCTGTGCGTGCTCCTACGGCAGCTGTTAACCTCGACCTGAGAATAACATCCTAAAAGAGTTAACACAATGTTTGGTGAGTTCAAGAGTTTGCGTTTAACTTAAATAGTAATAGTTGTAAAACATAAGAGGTGCATTGAAATAGATAACTAATCTATATTCACAAAAAATAACAATAGTGATTTCGCGATCGAAGCTGACATATGTTTCGTTTGCTTGCCTCCTATCACAACCTACCAAGTTGTGATGATTTTTGTGTTTAGAACAATATTGCACCCGTTTGACCTTGAATCGCACGGGTGGGCTTGTCTGGCCCAGTAGTACTACCCAGCATTTCCTGCTAGTTACCAATATTACGATCCGAAAGTGTGAGGGCTTTCAAGGTATATCACACTATGTTACACTAAACACAACTTACGATAACAAAGTGTTTGTAATAAGTATGCCATCTCCCCTAAAAGAGAGTGTTTAAAAGTGGGTCATGAACTCACCTGATGCGTAACGAATAATACACGTAAGCAAATAGAGAGTGAGAAGACAACCCTTCAAAAGTTACCTAGATCATGTGGTTTAGAAAGAAGACATAGTTGACCCAGTTGACCCATTGACCCATTGGTGACATATTAGTGTCAATTCCATTTAGGCAAGTGTAACAACGCATCATACAAATAGTTCACATATATCACGTCATCAACTCTAGTTCTAATAAGATCCTTGTACTACTTCAGTTTAGCATAATGACATTGATCAACAAGATTCATACTTAACCAATATTCATAACAATGATCAATTTCAATCCTAACAGGACTTCCTAATCACACGCCATAATCCATATTGTACATCTTAAATCTCATAAAAATCACCATTCATCATACATATAATTGGTATAAAACATCATACTTATATTCTTGTACATTTTCCAAGAAATCTAGATTTTTTCAAATAGTTCATCAACCATCCAATTAACCTATTTAACACAATTCAACACATTAGACATCATCTATAAACATTCTAACATCATAAACATGTCTAACTACAATATCCAGTGATCTTCCAAATTAAAGTTTTCCTTTTAGGAAGATAACATCCCAAGGTCAATCTAACACTCAATTCTTTCATGAATTCATCAACAACATACCAAATCAAGTCCATGCTAACATCTAGACATGACCAACATCATCAAATCATCATAATTCATAAATTACATATCCAAAAGTTTCTACTAATGGCAAGGTATGAGCTACATGATCAATTCATGGATTTCTTGCATAATATTCACAATCCAACATTCATACAACATCATTAACATCATAACATTATCAATCCATCATCAACTCATCAATTCCATGCACAAAAGTTACAATTACTAGTAAGGTATGAACTACACATCAAAATCATGGATTTCTTGCAAAATCACCCTAGATTAACATTCATACCATCTTAATAACATCATATCATCATCAAATCATCATCAATTTCATCTTTTCTACACTAATTTTTAATTAGGGTTCTATCAAAATCAAAAACTATGAAAATAATGAAAATCTAACCTTTTAAACGTGTAGAAATCAAGATTGGAACTTGCTAACACCTTGGAATGCTTGAACTAGATCAAAATCGATTTGGATGTGTGTGCTATTGATTAAAATCGCAAGATGAGAGGGGAGAGGGGGCTCGGCCATGATTTGGGGTGTGGGGGGAATTAGGGTTTGATTTTGTTAAATTTAATTTAATTAGAATTACCCCTTTGATCCCTCTTTTACAATATTTTATAAAAATTAACCCTTTTAACACTTTTTAATTGGTTTTAACTTCTAAACTCATATATTATTATTCAACAATAATAATTGTATTTTTCAACTAATAATAAAGCACATGAATCACATTGATATTATACGTAGTCACGTTATCAAGTAAAATTCACAAATAATATTTAAATTTATAAATCACATAGGCACAAATTAATAATCAACATTACTAATTTAGTTATTATCTAGTAGTCATTGTTATTTATTATCAAGTCACCAACGTTCAATGACAACTAGTTTGTGATCACGACACGTGTATGCGAGACCTAACGGAACTAACGAAGTTTGGTAACGGAAAATTATCAGATGTCACATCTGCCTCCATAACGACTTAATTTTTTTTCCTTACAAGGACTTAAGTCGTAGGTTAATAAATGACGACAGCATAGGCCGTGAAAGGCCTCCGGAAATACTATTCTTATTGCTAATCGATTGATATAGCCCGATCAGATATGATTGCTAAATGCGGATTACTACCGATACACTCTTTAAGCCTCGTCAAAAACCAGGTCCAAGACTCTCCGCTTTCCCTTTCCCGACACCATATTCAATTGATAGAATTTGATTGTTGACATCCATTGCTACTGCCAAAAACATAGTACCCGAATATTTACCTTTTAAATGTGTCCTGTCTATGACTATTAAAGGTCATAAATGTCTCACAAAACTTCAAATCTAAATAAAGATAAATAAATTAGTATAATTACTAATAGTATATAATCATTTATAAATTTAGAAAATACATAACAAAAATGCTAACCACAACACCAATAGCCATAAAAAAACATTTCAAAACGGTCAGTTTTATCTGTTGCAATATGGGTCACACTATCGGGGTTCGCCTTCTTTAGATTATAATAATAAATAGGAAGTTATTCAAATGACTTCTCGAGGGACCCATTTAAAAGTTCAAGAGCATAATTTTTTCCCATCCAATCTTGTTGTAAGATAAAACAAATATATAACGTAACCTAAAATAATTCATAATTTCTTTACCACGACATATTCGTCCACTGTCTTTAAGTTGATATTTAATAATATGACCAACAACATTCTTGTTTGCCTGTCGAATATTGGGATAAGTCTACGTTCTCGAACAAGTATGAATATCGTTAAAATATCTAACATGAAAAATGTTTAAACTTTTAAACGCATATGCTCTAATACGCCAGCTGCAGCCTTCTTTTTGACATGGTGCTTCAAATCTTATATTTAATGATCATCGACTGTTAACTCAAAACAATAACTAACACACACTTTACCTAAACCTAGTTCCTAATCATCTTTAGTATTAAAACATTGCCCTTCTTTTAGATTTGAAGATGTTGAAGTATAACCTCTAAGTTCATTATCAGTAGGATGTAGCAAAAAATCAGACAATGTATGAAAATATGTAACTGGAACTTTGAACTCATAACCTTTATCCATAACAATAGAAAATTTGGACTTTTCAAAATCATCATTTAAATCAAAGTTTGCTTTTTTCAAATCATAATTTTCTTTAATTACGGAGCTACTACCAACATTATTTTATAACATAATCTTATACATTTTTAAAAACCAAATATATTAAAGACAATATGTTTTAATTCCTGAAATGTAATATTGACGGTAGATAGATAGCCTGTATATTACATCGAACTCTTATGGGAACATACACTTCGACCTCATTATTAAACTTCTATTTTCCACCGCTACATATAACAATGTTAACAGACATGATTGAAAATTTATATATGTGTGAAATAAGATGGATGAAATGTGTGTGAAGATTTATATGAGATGTTTGAATATTATATATAGTTTCAATACATTAATTATGAGTTAATATATATTAGTTATAAATATAGAATGATAGTGAGTATATATTAATTATAAATTATAAATATAGAATGGTAGTCAAAGAGGATACAGAAGTCAGTTGGGTTAATTGGGCTTGATGGAAAGCCCGGACGTCTGGTGAATAAGCTCATCATTTGATAATAGTGGGATTGGCTGAAAGTAAGAGGTGCACACCCGACCCGGTTCCCCGACCCGACCCGATGACCCGACCCGGAACCGAACCGGTTTGGAACCGGTATTACCCCAAACCGGTTCCAACCCGAAAAAACCCACCGGTTCGGGACCGGTTTTGATTTGTCTCACACAAACCGGTTTGGACCCGGTTTTGATCCAACCCGGTTTTGGAACCGGTCCAAAAAAAACGGTTTGGAACCGGTTTTGCCTGTTTTTTTTTACCGTTAAAAAACGGCTATATGGCCGTTGTGGGGTATTTTTTGACCGTTTTTTCCAATTTTTTGGACCATTTTGCCCTTATATGATAGTATAAATAGGTAGTGGGTGTAATGGTTTAGTCACAACACTCAAAAGCTCAAAAACGTGCTTAAAAACGTAAAAACGCTCCCTCACTCTCAACTTTCTATTCTCTCAATCTCTTGAATTTTATATAATGGCTTCTGAATCATCCGTTCCAACCGGTGGATCCTCAAGTGTCGCTACCGTTGTTAGAATTCTTCCAACAACGAGAAACCAAGAGATTTGGTGTAATTTCGACTTATGCGAAATGTCAAATGGTCAACATAAAGCTCGATGCAAGGCTTGTGGTTTGTTTTTCAAGTCGGATTCAAACTCGACTTTGAAAAATCATATGACCAAATGGTGCAAGTCTTTGAAAAGTACACCGAGTCAAGGGCAAACCTCAATCGGAAACGATGGTGGTTTATGGAACTTCAACGTAGATATGGTTCGAGATAGAATGGCAAAGTTTGTAATTCAAGAAGGATTACCGTTCGATCACTTCGACAACCCTCGGTAACCAAAATTGATTCAAGAAACTCTTCAACCACGCTACACTCACGTAAGTCGCACCACTCTTAGACGTGATTGTTTAAATCTTTGGAAACAAGCAAAAAATGATTTAAAGGTTTTATTTGAAAATTTACAAACCGGTGTGAACTTAACTACCGACGTTTGGTCCGCCCCACACGGTTTACCGGAATCGTACCTTTGCGTTACCGCCCATTGGATAGATCCAAGTTCGTGGCAAATGATGAAACGTACGATTGCGTTTGAATTATTTGGATATCCGCATATCGGTGATAATCTATTTCAAATTTTAGACTATGTAATCAAAACATATAAATTAGAAAACAAAATTTTTTCAATGTCATTTGATAACGCCTCGAACAACACATCCGCCGTTGATAAATTAAAAATAAAATATAAACCGGTTTGTGACGGCGTATTTTTTCATTCAAGATGTGTTGCACATATTATTAATTTAGTTGTACAAGATGGTCTTGGCGTTCCTGAAGTTGAAGATTTTAAAACGTCTTTCAAAATATGTTACGTGACGTTTTTAAAACTAGTAGAAGAAGATATGTTAATTATAGAAAAATATGTCACTGTACGAATTCCATTTGTTTAGGACCAAATTGGGATGTCCCGACTAGAGGGAATTCTACATGGAAAATGTTTAATAGTGCTTTGCGTCAAAAAGAAACGCTTCATGTTTTCCACGATGGTCTTGCGATGCGGGGTCGGGTTGTTCCGTTTCCGTTAGAGGGTTGGGAATATATTCAAGAAATAACTCATTTTTAGAGCTTTTTAAAAACGCAACTACAAAATTGTCAGGGGTTTATTATCCGACAAGTTGTCTAACACTTCATCAAATTTATTTAATGACTCATAAATTAAGTGAATATGAAGAAAGACATGAAATGTTTTCAGCAATAGTAGCGCCGATGAAAGAAAAATTTAAAAAATATTTCATTGAACTACCCCGGTTTTTACGTGTTCCGCCGCACTAGACCCGTGTTTAAATGTTTCGGGGGTAGAAACTTTAATAGATGAGATAACTTATGATTTAGATTTACATGATTTAGATCCATTTTTTAATGTTAATACAAAACAAACATTTAATGAAATTTTTAAAAAATTGTTTAATGTTTATGTTGAAAAATATGGTGCAACATCAAACATCCACCGACCATCGAACGTGGAATCGAGTTCGTCGAGCTCAAGTAGAGACCCGATGATTAGTTTATATAATACTTTGAGAAATGAAAACAGTAAACGTCAGAGGGGTAACACCCCAAGTAGCGAACTCGGGAGGTATATGGGAACCGATTTTTTAGCTACTATGACTCCTGATGAATTCTTAAAGTTTGATATTCTGACATGGTGGAAAGGAAATGAATCACAATTTCCGGTCGTAGCCGCCATGGCACGTGATTTGCTAACCGTCCAAGCTTCCACGGTAGCTTCGGAGTCTGCATTTTCTGTTAGTGGCAGGGTTTTATCAATAAGAAGAACAAAGCTAACTCCAACATCACTAGAGATGTGTATTTGTTTAAAAGACCACTTAGATGCGGCCGAACGAATACAAGATAAATCAAACCTTGAAGAAGAAACACCAATTGAAGAAGAAATACACGAACAAGAGGTACAAACCGGACGATCCTCGCCGCTCTCCGACGAAGAATTCGCTTATGATTTGTCTCAACGCATTGGCACACAAACCGACGAAGACGATTAAATTAGAAAAACTTGTATTCGTAATATGGATATTTTGTTTTCTTTGGTTTAATTTTAATGTAATTTTTATTGTTTATTTTTCGTAATGTATTAATTGTTTACTTTTATGAATTAATGTAATTTTTATTTGTATTATGAATTTTATTATTTACGTTTAATAAATTTACTCTCTAATATTTTTTAATTAATCAAAATTTATAATTAATTTGTATATAATTTAAAGAGTTTAAAAAAAAATTAACCGGGTTTGGAAAACCGGTTCTGGAACCCGACCCGGTTCGGTTCCAACCCGGACCGGTTCCAACCCGGACCGGTTCCAACCCGGACCGGTTCCAACCGGGTTGGGTTTTCCGGGCTTGAAAACCGGTTCCAACCCGAACCGGTTCTTGGTCAAAAACCGGGTCTAATCGCGTTGACCAAACCCGACCCGGTTCCAACCCGAACCCGGTTCGGAAAAAAAAACCGGTTTGTGCACCTCTAGCTGAAAGCACGATACATATCACTTGATAATTATGATGATTAAAAATATATACTTATGGTAGTTAGGGCGATATGTATCGCTTACCGGCGATATGCAATATAGGTGATATGAGCACCTAAGGTATCGTCGGTCGTAATTTAAGTTTTGCTTTTTTTTTAATTTCTAGAGATATTTAACCATGCGGTATCGTTAGGAGGCGATATTAACAATTTTTTTATCGGCGATATCACATGTACAGGTATCGCTGGGCGTTACTTTTTGGAGATACCACACGTATATGTATCGCCGGTCAGAGATATTGGGACACTCGAATATTCTTGATTGGTCTGATTTTTTGGTAACTTTGTGGGTCAAATAGTATTATGAAAAACCAAATTGGTCAAATGACCAAATTTTCCTTTCATTTTTAGTACTTTATATATTATTATTTGCTATATATCTATAATTTTATTTGGCTCTTCCTTTGTAAATCATGGTAATGCAAAGCAATTTCTTACTGATAGGTTTAATGATTATATTGATCATAAATTATTTGGTAATGTTGGAGCGATTGTAATATATAATCTATTTTGTTGCATATGGCGTTGATGCATGTTTTTTAATGTAGCATCCTCGTTTCAAAAAACCACATAAGACAACACGGCCCATGGGTTACACAGAGGTCAAACACAGAGTTCGAATTACTATATCTATCCAATATATATAACTAGAATTTGAAGCCGCGCATTGCCGCGGGTCTCTGTTGAGTTTATAATCTTTAGCGAAATTTTGATTAGCGCGTTTCTCAGTTAGAGCTGTAGAAAAAACTGTTAAAAAACGAAAAAGTCAACATATTAGACGAAATCCTTATTAAAAAACAATGATTAAACATTAGTTTACATAGGCACAAATCAATGTGAACGAAACAATTAAATGGAGCGAGACGTTTGTAAAAAGGAAAAGAAAACAATTATTTTTTAAAATTAGAAAAAGATTAGAATAAAATGAAAAAAAAGAGAACAGGCAAACCGCTAAAAGAAGGGGAGTGGGGATCGAACCTGGTGAGTTCCCTCAGCAAGCCCCTTCAAACTCATTTTTAGTAAACCTTGTGACAAGTAATGCTGAAATAAATCGAATTAAACAAAAATTAAAAAGTAAACAAACATGTGCATAAAATGGTGGTACCCTATGCTTCAGTTAAGGCCTTATAAGGCATAAAAATCATGTTGTTGATCTTAGTTATGGCTATGTCTATACAAAGGCATTTTGAAATACAAAGCGTTATAATAGAAATTGTTCTCTTTAGGGCGCAAATCATACGCTTGTATCACTCACTAAAGCTATATCAAAATTGGAATTAAATCAATACCGGTAGCAAATGCTTCTCTTTCATACACCATTCGTTATTATCTACTAACGGATCGTCAAGATCTCCATATAATTTCTTCAATTCTAACAAAAACAGCAAGAATTCAACCTTTGTAATTAGTCAACATAATCATCATTCTTATGTTGTTAATGCTTGAGTTGGGTTGTGTTTCTTGAGCTAACTTTCATGATTGTCAAATATCAAATATATAAAACCTAATGAATAAGAATAGCTTCATTATAGGCAACTCGGAGATGGATTAAAGTCCCGTGTGAAATACCTTGAACGAAATTATTTTCATAAGTGCTCCAACTTTAGAATGCATTCTTCAATCAAACACCATTTAAGCATTTTGCTGTGGAACATATATGTTTCATTTGTAGCCTCCACCTGCAACAGTTGAAAATTTCAATACTTTCAAATTCACCTTTTTAGGGTTTCATACTCACCCAACCGGAAAAACACACAACTATAGAAGCAGAGACATCAATTTCAAGTGATATAATCCTAACAAACCTGCAGATTGTAAGTTCTACATCGAGAATCCACATCGATTTCAAGTGAAAATCCTTTGAAGATGCCTAATGTCATCAAGATAAAGCGACTCCCCCTACCTCTCTAACGGCTTTAAAGCTCGGATGAATTTGGCACCACAACCAACTCTGAACCTTCCACCGATCTCAACATCTTGAAAGAAAGGTTCGCACATACAAATTGCCCCTCAAACCGATTTCTTGTAAATCGATGTAACCTGAAATCAAAAGAAGTATGTGCGAGATAATAAAGTTGAAAGGGGCAAACCACACCTGAAATCAACGCAAGACCTCCACCGCCATCCGATGTTGTGGAACGTACGTAAACCACAAAAGTATTGTGGCAAATATAAGAAACATAAAACCCTTCTGGTCACACCGACCAAAGTGTCGAGGGTCGAAGACGATGATGTGGCTTTCGTCGGTGGTGATGGTGTGAGTTTGCGATGATGGAATGGTGGGTTGTGGTTGACAGGGATGGTGTTGCGGTCGGAGGTGTTGAAGGCGATTTGGGGGTTTGATGATCGACAGGGAATGGTTGCAGTCAAAGATAGGGAAGGAAGAGGAGTTGTACCCAAGGCATAATTATTTGTACTCTGAGCTACAGTATTTCTCTCTCACAACACCGACCTTGGTATTTAATATAATTATAATATGTTCACCCGAAAAGGATCAAATCCGGGTCATGAGCGACCTTGGAGTGGTTCTGCATATGTATAAATAACAATAACAATAACAATTCCCAAATGATGAACAGACTAGGGTTCAACAACAGAGCCTCATCAAACTGATTAAGCAAAGAGAAATCGTCAACTGTGAACCTAAATCCCCGACGATTTTTCGATCGGAAATCTGTGATTACGATAGATTGTTCAAACATCAAGGTGAATCTTCTTCTCTCTTCACTTTGATTTCGTCTATACACTTCATGCGTGTTTATGTGAAGGCTAATCGATCACTGACACTCAAGTATCTTAATCTATCTGATTATTCGCTGTTGTCCTTCGCCTAGATCAGTGCCTATTCATCTCTTATGATCACATATATGGGTCAATATCGTCAATATAGGGAATAATGATCCACATTGATGCTTAACTTCTTATTTGTTGATTGATTTGCTTCTTTACATCGATTTTGATAAGATATTCTTGATTTCATCTCTAGGGTTCTTTTGGGGCAGTTGTATGATATGGAATATTGAACTTGATTAAGGGTTTGAAGGAATGAAAAGCAAAACTTGGAGATGGATTTTAGGTTTAATTTATATATTTGCTGTTGCAACCATTTGGATTGCTGCAAGTTTTGTAGTTCAGTCAGTTGTTGATGAGGGAGTCTCACCGTTTCTCATCACTTATATATGCAATTCGTTATTTGTTATTTACATCCCATTAGTAGAAATCGGGCGATTACTGGAGAATAAATGTGGAAGTTTACTTTTTTGGAGAAGTAGAGATGATACTGTCTCACCAAAAAATCAAGAATCAGAGGTGGTTAACCTTCTTGTAGAAAAGGATGTGGGTGCTCGGACTGTTGGATTAGATGTTGGTGCAAATGACGTAGTCAATCATGATGATGTTCCATTGGAAAGTGATGTTGTATTGGATCAACATGCCATTGGAGAATTGGATTCCAAAGGACGTTGGACCCGTACAAGACTCGCAAAAGTCAGCTTTTTGATCTGCCCATTTTGGTTTCTTGCACAACTTTCATTTAATCTTTCTCTTAAGTATACTACTGTCACGGTAAGCTTCTATAACTTTTGCATTCTTTTTCTTTGATCATGTGGAATTTGGAGGTGGCAATTGCTATCCATAAACCTAGAAATAGGTTGATTCAGGATACATTTTACCTCTAAAGGACCAGATAGGAAAAATTAAGCAATATGGTTAAAAGGGAACAGATCAAATGGGCAATGGAACTAAAAGTGACCCGAAGTGTATTTAATTGCTTACAGCCTTATAGATCACCTTATGATGAAAGAAATGTTAGCGACTCAATCTAGCAGACTCAACCCCTTTGAACCGGTGTTAAAAGCTACCCATTACCCAACATGTCTATTTGGCCAAATAATATGGATTTATAGATCAATCAAGTCAAATGCTTCATGCTTGTAAGCACTTTGGAAAAAGTTAAACTGTATGGTAGAACTACTTAAAGGTTATAAGATAAACCAACATGAATGTTGTTTCTTTTGATATAAACACACATGGTCCCTTCCGCTGATTTCTTATAAGAGTTCTTGGCACGTTTAGTTCTAATAGAATATTTGTTTTTCTTACAGTGGCAATTTTATCTGTCTCACTTACAAATGGGATATTTAGTCTATGTGTCATCTCTAAAGGGTCAATCGAGTAAAAAAGAAAGGAAATAGGTCAAATAGGTGGCAATTTTTATCTGTTCACTTACAAATGGGTTATTTAGTCTATGTTTCATCTCTATAGGGTCAGTCGAGTAAAAAAAGAAAGGAAATAGGTCAAATAGGTTGAAGCTTACCCAAATTGTATTTGAAATGCAAAATACTTTTCAAATCATGTTTATTCAAGAAATTCAGTTATTGTTTAAATAAAATGATTTGTAAATCATATTTGGCACACTACTTGCTCGCATCAACATACCAAACCCATTACCCAACCCACCCACTTTCCCACCTCTAATATTTATCTAATGGTTTCTATGCAGTCAAATACTATCTTGAGCAGCGCATCAAGCCTCTTCACCTTTTTGGTATCTCTTGTATTTTTGGGAGAGAAGTTTACTTGGATAAAATTAGTAAGTGTTCTCCTTTGCATGGGAGGTACTATAATTGTCAGTTTAGGTGACTCAGAAACTGTAACAACTGCAACTGCTTCAAACCCTGCTCTTGGAGACATTCTTGCTCTTGTTTCATCAGCCTTTTACGCAATTTACATCACCCTAATCCGTAAAAACTTGCCAGATGAAGATAATGATGATGAAAAAACTGGGAAAGTCAGTATGGCCCAGTTTCTAGGGTTTTTGGGCCTGTTCAATCTCTTAATTTTCTCACCTGTCGCCCTCATTTTTCATTTTGCCAATATCGAGTCTTTTCATTCAATTACATTGAAGCAGCTTGGTCTAATTGTGGGAAAAGGTACTTAACATTTTACGTGTCTTGTGACATGTTCAACTTCTTTGTTAGCAATTTTTTATAAATTATGTGTTCACTATATTAGGTTTACTGGATAACGTTCTTAGCGACTATTTGTGGGCAAAAGCTGTTCTACTCACTACTACAACAGTAGCGACAGCAGGGCTCACAATTCAAGTGCCATTGGCTGCTATTGTGGATACTGTGATAGGAAATGCACCAGGTTTTATGGATTATATTGGAGCTGCTGCAGTTATGGTCGGTTTTGCAGGCATTAATGTTCCTTCAGATACATGTTCAACCCCAAAAGAAGCCAGCCTTGAACTTGAAGAAAATCACACAATCGATAAATGATGATCAATATTACCAACGCAAATTATCAGGTACAAACAGAATATATATCTCATAGTTTATAACATATGTTATATTTTTTTACGTGACCTGTACTACATTCTTTATGTTATTGTGACATTCTTGATCGCTATGTATTATGAATGTGGTTTTCCCATCATCCCATGTAATACCATGCTTTAAACTATACCTTGTATTAATATATAATCCGTATATTATTCAACTAAAATTCAAAAATTATGTTTGTGGTAAAATGGACGGTCGAGTTGATTGTGTAAGAGATGAAAGCAGGTAAATTTTGGTATTTTTCTCGTGTAAACTGTACCTTTTATCCATACATAATCGTTTATCATTCAAATACGTCTCAAAATTGTGATTGTTGCTTGTAGAGGTTGTAAAATGGATGAGTCGGAATCATTGTGTACGGAGTTAATAGGGGCAAATTTTGGTATCTCTATTTCCATGAGATACCACACCCTCAGCTATACCATTTATCCATATGTAATCCATATATGATTGAACTACATCTCAAAAGTTGTGATTGTTGCTGGTAGAGGTGGAAAAATGGACAGAAAAGCATGTAAATTTGGCATTTTCTGTGTAATATCACGCTTTCAACTCTACGTCTATGCTCTTTCTCATTGCATAATCAGCATATCATTTAACTTTATCTAAAAATTATGATTATCGCCAGTAGATGTGGAAAAATGGGTATGTTGTGTTGATCATCTAAAGCGTTAAAACATGTAAATTCAGCTACTCTTCTCATGTAATACCACGCCTTTAACTATACCTCTCTGAATATATGATCGGCATATCATTCAAATTTAGGGATGAGCTCAGTACCGTACCTGTACCGGACCAGTACCGTTAATGAAAGTACCCGATCCCGAATTTTATAAAAAACAAGTACCGGTACTAGTACCGGATTTGGTATATGGGTACCGGTACCGGTACGGTACCGGTATTTCGGTACCCGGTACCGGTACGGTACCGGTATTTCGGTACCCGGTACCTCTTTGGTACCATTACCTCCACAACATTATTTTTTAGGCTTGCTACATGGTGCATGTTTGGTTACGGTACCTAATACCTGTTTTTGTACATGTTACCCATACACCCGGTACCTCTAAAAGTTTATAATAACTAAACAAAAATAATATATTAAAGAAGTATTCACATAAAATGATTGTTTCTTTACATTTTCTGTTAATTTAATCCACACACTAGTCCATCATTCATTTCTATTAAAATTATAAATAACATATCTCTTGACATTGTAGTGAAGTAAAAAGATTGATATTAAAAAAATAATAATAATTATCCTCAAAAGTCGAAACAGAATACAAGATGATGGGAGTGAAAAGTATTACAAAACAAAATACAAATTCTAAAATAACCTATTCGTATTCAGGTACTAACGGGACTATACAGGACTTTTGGGTAAAATACCAGTACCGGTCAGTACCGATCAATAACGATCTCGAAATATAAGAAAATCAAGTACCGGTACCTTATATATATTTTCGGTACTAGTTGGGTACCGTTACCGGTACGGTGCGGGTACCGGTATGGGTACTGGGTACCAAATGCTCATCCCTATTCAAATTCATCTCAGAGATTGTGATCTATTAATGTAGTACTAAAAAGGCATTTTTTTATAAAAATGTTTAACGGTGTTGTTCATTGTCCGTTTGCCTTCTATTTTGATGTAATGAACAACTTATATCTAATTTGATGATTTGATTTGTTTCACTATACCTCTTATCATGTATGTGTTATTGTTTGTAAACAATGAAGATGAAATTTGCAAACGTGTTTATCATAAGGACCATCCTTGTAATTAGCTTTTTTTTAAGCCAAATGTATTTTTATACCTATAATATAGATATATGAGTGTTTTCATTTGTTACATATGATGGAACGTTGTGTGTTCATTGACTTTTCTTTTGTTTTTAAAATCGGAATTAAGAAGAAATGGATTCAGAATTTAAAAGATTTTGGAATCTTTCTATTTTAACAAAATGAAAACTAGGGGTGACCCGTGACAATATTATATTCATTTGCATAATTTTTTTAATAATATGAAATATTTAAAATGGCTTTTTTAAAAAGTAATTTTTTTATAAACCAAAAATAATTGAAATTAAGAGTTATGGTAAGATTTTTTTTTTTAAAAACGCCTTTTTTTTAAAATGTTTGTTTTGATACAGAAAGTTTTAATTTATTTTTCGGAAAAAAATTAAAAGAAAAAAAATTTAAAAGCAAAATCATGAATAATTGATATTCTTTTATTATGTATATTACTTAATAATAAGTAATTTCAATCATATTTTATGTTAAATTATCATATTATAATTAAAAAATTATATTAATTAAAAATTTATTTATGCAATATAGCATAATACACGTTTTTACTAAGCTGGTTTGAAGAATGTACATCAAAAAAATAGAATATGTATTAAATTTTGATTATAAAACAATCAAAGAAAATGAATTAAAATCTTAACCCTTGCAACCATCTATCATCGCCGTCACCACCTAGATACCTATCGGTTCCCATTGTTCACTATTACCACCAACCGTCATTTTATCGCCAACAACTAGTCTTCTATGACAAGGGACGAGGAGGGTGGTGGCAATGATGACAATGGTCAATGATGATGGAGTGAGAGTGATGCGCAGGAGTGAGGGCAAGGGCCACAACAAGGAGCACTGATAGTAGTGGTTGTGACAATGACGACAATGATGGGGTGCTAGGGGCGATGTGGTTGTTACGAGTGTGAAAACGGTGGTGGCTAGTGACATTGATGAAAGCGACGATGATATGGATGTCGGGTTTGTGGTCGTGATGGCTACGCAACAACGACATGAGGTTGAGGTTATGACTTGTGAGGGTGGTGGATAATTTGAAAGGTGAAAGGCCCTA
Organism: Flaveria linearis; assembly: GCA_024085815.1. Lineage (NCBI taxonomy): Eukaryota > Viridiplantae > Streptophyta > Magnoliopsida > Asterales > Asteraceae > Flaveria > Flaveria linearis. Next base: position 92,384 of record JABSNV010000881.1, on the reverse strand, counting down.
AACCAGGAAACTTCTCAGTTAGTCTTAGACATAAGCAAATAATTCATATCTTAAATTCTTAGAAACATTCGCATCGGAAATCTAAAGGAAACATGAAATTCCAATGCATAGAAGTCAAAGTATATCCTTCAAAATTATCTAAGCAATCACTAAAACAACTAGGAAATACCAAATGATAAGCTGGGTAGCCTCCTACTTCATGTCAAGTCGCCACAATTCATTTTCAATGTTTACCTACATCAATCTAACATGCAAACTAAAATCAACAACGCTGAGTTAGCTCTAGATTTGAGAAAACGTTTATTAACATTCAAGCATTTATTTATATAGCATATTGATAACCATAGCTCAAGAAGTCATTTAGCACTTAACATAAACACATATTATCTTATACATCATCATCATATAAGCATAGTATGCATTTTAATTATACAACATCAAATAGAAGTTCTTTACTTCCAATTATACCGGCATAATCACTTGCCTTTGCTAGACCTCTACCACACGCGTGAACTATAGCATCTTAGTGCTAGACCTCCATCACACGGGTAAACTATAGCTTGTTTATGTGATAGACCTCTACCACACGGATCAGCTATAGCAACGAATGCTAGACCCCGATCACACGGGCAGACTATATCGATAATGTGCTAGACCTCTTCCATAATGTATTATAGCACATGTCATAAAATCATTAAATTACAATAAGTAGTTACTATAAAATACGACCAAAATATAATTCATATATACGGTCGAACAAATGTACTAATAAGTTTATTTCAATAATTTAAGATCATATTGAAAACCATTTAAAAAAACATAATAATAAGAGTTTGCATGCTACCCCAAATATATTAAAAAGAAAAATATAATAGAGAGGGGCTAGAACTCACAGTAAAGTCGATACTCGCTTTTCAACAAAAGTCCTTACTCAGAGCACCGTCCGAGCACAAGTCTAAAACCTATCAATATTTATTTGCCACGAAATAATACGTTAATTAATTATTCGGTTCTCGTTTGGTCTAGGGTTGGCTCGGGTTGGTCTCAAGTCCCACTTTCAATCACCTTTTTTTCACACCTATATATCTGTATATATACACACATGCATACTACCTTCATATACATGCTACCCTTTAAAACTACAAACACTAAACACCACAAAACTCACACGCACACAAACGTGGTTCACACACACAGTTCACGCACACACACTTCACAATTCCTATATCTTTCATTGCATCCACTTACTACACACATACATATCCATGCATTGCCATGCCCCATGCATGAATCCACTTAATACACCACCATCTTTCAATTTAGATACATGCATACATAATTCTATTTCTATTTATTCCTCTATGTCGGTGTACATAGAGGATTTTTAATTTTTTCTTTTTTTTTTAATATTTTTTGTATATTCTATTTCTATTTATTCCTCTATGTCGGTGGACATAGAGGATTTTTAATTTTTTCTTTTTTTAATTTTTTTGAATATTATATATAGTAAAATTGAGATATGGAATGGCATCTAGTTTGCTGGCTTACAAGCTCTTTCACCATTCATAAGACCAGGGTTCGAGTCTAACATTCACTTATAATTTGTATGCTTTCTTAATTAACCCATATTTAAAAAAAACGTTATTATATAATACTACGTGTTTATTTTTAGGTGTAAATTTTGTTTGGAACGGGTTGGGTCAAATATTATAATTTTATTTCGTTGGTATAAATTTGAATTACTCTTTGTTTTGATGTAAATTTTGCTAGGAAATGTGTTAGAGCGAATGTAATCTACGCTTTATCATGCCGCATATGTCTTCCCCGCACTTGCTTATTTTGATATACGTTTTGAGTTGTTCTACATTTTAACGTAAATTATGTTTGAAATATAGTCGATTTAAATAAAATATGTTTTCATTCGATGGTACTAATTGGTGTTACTCCACGTTTTACGTAAATTTAGTTCGGAAACAAATTGAGTCGATTATATTTTATACTTGATCATGACACATACACTCGCCGCTACCGCAACGCGCGGCGAGTTAAATAACTAGTTATATCTATACATACATGAACTTCAATTAAAAAGATGCGTTCCTGTAACCACCAAAACACACACACCATTCACACACACACCATTCACACACACACCATTCACACACACGTACATGCACACGGCAACCCACACTGCCGTGTTTCTTTCCCGGCCAATACACTAATCGGCGCGTCATCTGTCCGTTAAGACCCACCACGATACAACCCTAACTAAGAACCGAACGCACTCATAAACATACGATTAACTACAAACTTACCCGTCGAAGTGCCGCGAGAGAGTAATGAATCCGAGATCTATCTCCGGCGTTGCAACAGTTCGATTCAACCCTACAAAAGACCATAAATGATTAATTCGTTTCGACTAACCGAACACGATTCCTTTAGCGAAATCAAGAGACGATTCTTACTTGGGATCGATGTAAATGACTACGGAGGTTGAACGATCTTGTACACTTTCGTATTGATCCTTTGCGCACCGAGAGAAGAAGAAAACAAGAGGCGGCAGAAATTTGATAAGAACATGAGTATCTTATACTTTACTTCCTTTAAATTCACCTCCATAATCATTTAGTTCTCTAAGTTAGCATATCTTCCTTTTGTTTTATGTAAAACTGACTCAATACTCCATTTGTACAAACTTTACAACAATTGTGAGTTTTAGGGCGTTACAAGTCTACCCCCTTATAGAGGATTCGTCTTGAATCTTTATGTGTATAGAATATCTTAGGGTAGTGCTTTTTCATTTCATCTTCGGATTCCCAAGTGGCCTCGGAACCCTTTCTATGCTTCCAAATCACTTTTACTTTCCTGATAGCTTGTTTCGTAACCATTTCTCCTTTCGAACCACTATGCCAATAGGCTTTTCAATAAAATTCAACTTATCATCAATCTCAATTTCATTAAGAGGCACATGGGAAGTATCATCTGCCAAACACTTTCTTAGATGCGACACATGGAAAGTAGGATGGATCCCACTGAGTTCATCAGGCAGTTCAAGTCTGTATGCAACTTCTCCAACACGAGCCAATATTCGAAATGACCCAATAAATCTTGGACTTAGCTTCCTATATTTTTGGAATCTGATGATACCCTTTCACGGGGAAACTTTCAACATAACTAGATCACCAACAACAAATTCTATCAGCATGTGTCTTTTGTCGGCGTATGACTTTTGTCTATCTTTAGCAGCCTTCATGAAGGCTTTGATCTGGTCGAGCTTTTCTATCGTGGCCTCAACTACTTATGAACTTCCCAATTCTCGTAGTCAAATATCCCCCCAGCATACTGGTGCCCTACACTTCCTTCCATGTAACATTTCATAAGGAGGCATACCGATGCTTGCAGGGTAATTGTTGTTGTAAGAGAACTCCACCAAGGGTAATTGGCCGTCCCAACTGCCTCTAAAGTCAATTATGCATGCCCTCAACATATCTTCCAATGTGTGAATGGTTCTTTCAGATTGACCATCTGTTTGAGGATGATACGTCGTGCTAATGTGTAATCGAGTCCCATCTCTTCATGAAACTTCTTCCAGAAAATTGAAGTGAAACGGGTGTCCCTATCAGACATAATGGATACCGACACCCCATGTCAGGACACAATCTCCTTAATAAACAACCCAGCTAGCTTCTCTGAGGTGTAATTCTCTCGCATGGGTAGAAAATGAGCACCTTTTGTCAATCGATCCACGATTACCCATATGGTATCATAACTTTTAGTTGTTTTTGGTAGCTTAGTTATGAAGTCCATGGTAACATGTTCCCACTTCCATACTGGAATCTCTAATGGTTACATCCTACCGTACGCTTTTGGTGTTCTACTTTTACTTGCAAGCACGTCAAGCACTAGCTCACGTATCGAGTCACTTCCCATTTCATACCAGGCCACCAATAATCTTTCTTTAAGTCCTGATACATTTTATGGCGCCAGGATGAATAGAGTACCTTGATTTGTGAGCCTCATCTAAAATCTTATCTCTAAGTTTAAGGTTATTTGTAAGACTGATGCAACCAAACACCCAAAGTCTCTCCTGCATGCATGCACAATTGTACTGAAGTGGAATGCTTCGGAAGTTTCACACTACCTTAGAAAATTACTCTAAGTGTGAAATCTTCGAAGCCAAGACCAATATCTTCCGAAGCCAAAAGATGAAGTCTTCTGAAGCTTCAAGGACAAAGTCTTCCGAAGCCAACTATAGAAGACAGATTTCTTTCAAAGACTTTTTAAATACATGCTTTATCTGATGTACCTTTTACCTAAAGCTGAACCACTTTCTGCTGCAACTCTGATAAGACACCACCTTTACATGAGTTGGTGAAAAGGTTCATGCTTTTGGTAAACTGTACATTGAGGTCTTGAGTCTGTAACTTTTCACTTTATGTACTTTATCCTTTTTGTAATATATTAGGATGTGAGCTATGGCATGTCATAGTCACTAGTCAAAAGGAAATCTGTCTTTTGACTATACATTGATTTTGTTGTCTAGATCATGTATCCAGCTGGCCTTCAAAGTATGGCCGGCTGTAGGTTGTAGTATAAGTATTTCTAGACCTTGTAACTTATCAGTAGAACTTTGTAAATCACTTGTAATGAACTAGAGAGCAATATACATCAACCTTGAAAACCAACTACTTGTGTTGTTCTTGTTCTTGTTCTGTCTCATATACACTTGTGTTTCTTAGTTCTCAAAACTGATTTTCTCCAGTTTCCCATTTGAATTGTTAAGTGTTGTTGCATACTCTCCTCTTTGTGTTATTGTGTTGTAAGTGCATAACCCTTCACCCGATCCTACACTAAGGTCACCGTATCGAGATATCCACATACGTCCTGACCTGGTTTTAACCCCAGATTTTGAACTTGACCCAACATTCTTTCTTTTTTTATTTGATTCAGCTTTAATGCTTCTATTTGTGCCTTCCTTATCTGTTCCATTACATCTAAAGTGTTACTATCAATTGATATGGCTTAACTAGTATCGGTTTCTATCTTTCTTTACGACTCATCGCGTCGCCAACAATGTTAGCCTTTCCGGGATGGTACATTATGTCGCAGTCATAGTCTTTGATCAATTCTAACCATCGTCTTTGTCTCATGTTTAATTTTTTTGTTCGAATAAATACTTCAAACTCTTATGATCTGTATGAATCGTGAACTTGACTCCATATAAATAATGTCTCCAAATCTTCAACGCGAACACCACAGCTGTCAATTCCAAATCATGGGTAGGGTAATTAGCTTCGTGAGGCTTAAGATGTCGCGAGGCATAACCTATCACCTTACCACGTTGCATAAGGACACACCCCAGCCCTTGATAAGATGCATCTGAATATACAACCAAATCATCGGCACCCTCAGGTAATGCCAAAACTGGTGCTTGTGTTAGCTTATGTTTCAACATCTGAAACGCCTTTTCCTGAGCAGTTTCCCATTCAAACTTTACATCCTTCTTTGTCAGCTTTATCAAGGCAGGAGCTATTTTTGAAAAGTCCTAAATGAACCTCTAATAATAATCTGCTAACCCTAAGAAACTTCAAATTTTTTAGGGCGAAGAAGGCACATCCCATTTTACCACCGCTTCCACTTTTGTCGGGTCAACCATAATACCACTTGGGTTGATTACGTGACTGAAGAACTGAACTTCTCTTAGCCAGAATGCACATTTAGAAAACTTTACATACAACATCTCTTTCCTTAATGTTTCTAGAACTTCCCTAAGATGGCTTGCATGAACTTCTTTGCTTTTAGAGTATATCAGGATGTCGTCGATAAACACGATAACCGATCGATCGAGCATAGGTCAACAAACTCGGTTCATTAAATCCATAAATGAAGCAGGAGCGTTTGTTAATCCAAACGACATCACTAGAAACTCATAGTGACCATAACGCTTTCGAAACGCTGTTTTTGGGACGTCATGTTCCCTCACCTTCAATTGGTGGTATCCCGACCTAAGATCAATTCGAGAAAACCAACTAGCTTCTTGAAGCTGGTCAAATAAGTCATCAATCCTGGGAGGCGGATATTTATTCTTCACAGTTAGCTTGTTCAATTCTCGATAGTAATGCACATTCGCATACTACTATCTTTCTTTTTCATAAAGAGGACCGGAGCACCCCAAGACGAGATACTTGGTCGAATGAACCCTTTATCTAACAAGTCTTGTAATTGAGTCCAAAGTTCTTTCATTTCAGATGGATCCAAACAATATGGTGCCTTATCCACCGGTTGAACTCCTGGCGTCAGATCAATTTAGAATTCAAAGTCAGGATCTGGTGGTACGTCAGTCAAATCGTCAGGGAATATGTCCGGGAATTCACACACCACTAGAACATCCTTTATTTATACACATCCTGCCTTGGAATCAATAATATAGGCTAAGAAGGCCTCGCATCCCCGTTGCATTTGTCTTTTAGCTTTCATCATAGAAATAAATCCTCGGCATTAAGTTGTTGTTATAACCATGAACCGTGACCTGACTGCTGTTAGGAGCTTTGAGAAGAATAAGTTTCCTCCCACATACAATGTTGGCCTCATATGTCGATAACCAACCCATTCTAAGTATAACGTCAAAACTACCCAGGGTCATGAGAAACAGTCTGACCGGAAATTTATGGCCCGATAGTTTTATATGGTAGCCACTAATAACCCTAGTTATCTTAACAGATTTTCCTATGGCAACCTCAACCTCAAAGGCATCATCAATCAGTTCAGGATTCTTATTTAACAATGAGCAAAAAGTGACAACCATGAAACTCTTGCTAGAGCCCGAGTCAAATAGCACAGAAGCACGAGTAGTTGATCAAGAATATTCCTAACATGCATATAAAATAAACAATTTATGCATATAAACATGAGCATTTTCAATAAGGGATATTAAGTTAGGTTTTAGGAATATTAAGATCACGTAAGAGTTGAACGGATAATATTGATCATAGGTGTGCCTGACACGACATTGGGGATCTCCTTAGCTTCCTTCTGAGTAATACGAAAAGCCCTAGCTTTGGTTTTGGACTTGTCACCCACCTTCCTTTCCTCTGCTTTGACTTTTCCCAACCTTTAGGTTTATTCTTTTTGCAGTCTTTTCTATAATGTCCTAACGCACCACATGAGTGACATCTTTGACCCTTTGAACAATCCTTAGCCAAGTGTCCCGTCTTCCCACAAGCATAGTGTAGATTAGTTCCTAGTCTGCACTCTCCTGAGTGATTTTTACCATATTTCCTGCACTCATCTAGTTCTTCCACCTTAACCTTTTTAAAGTTAATGTTTCCACCTGTGGGCTTCTGTTTGGTTCTGACCACTTCCTTTTTGTTTCCACACGAGTTACAGCATCAGTATGGGCATCCTCCCATACATCCCCACTAATTTCCATAGCTAGGTCTAACATCTTCGGGTTTATACCCTTGACATGAGCATGGACTCTTGGTGGTAACCCATTACTGTAGAACTTTATCCTTTGCTCCTTAGTAAATTTGGAGGTATACTCTTGGTGCATCATGGTTCCAGCTTTCAATCCCAAAAATTCTTTCTCAATCTTCTCTGTCTCACTTCGAGGACAGAACTTCTTTAGCACCATTTTCTTCAAATCCTTCCACTTGAGATTAACCATAACTATTTCTCCTTTGGTTCGTGTGACCATGTTCCACCAGTGTAAGGCATCAGAAATAAATGAATAGGCTGCAAACTTCACAGCTTGGTCCACTCTACACTCGCTTATAGTGATAACCGCTTCCATTTCAGAGACCTAGTTACATGCCACAGTAGCGTCCTTCTTTCCATCAAAGGATGGGGGATTACACCCTTTATAGGCTTTTTAGGAACAACCTTTAAGTTTACGAGTGGCAGTATTCACGCCTTCCCCCTCTTTATTAGATTTCTTATTGTTCAGATTCTCCTCTTTTTCTGCCTTATATTTCTTCCCAGACGTGTGGTTAACGCTTTTAGAGCCTCAGTCATGATTTATGGCATGGTACTACTAATAACCTTATAGACTTCATTTGCTATGGCTTCTCTAACCACCATTTTGAGTATGAATTCGTTATCAGAAGGTGGTAGTGAACAAATTCTTCAGGTTCAGGTTACGGCTTTCATGGCCTTCCTCGGGTTCCCATTGGTGTTCCTTCAGACCCACCACGACCTCTGGCCCTACCACCACGCCTGCCACCTGTAGCTCCCCCCGTGCCATTTGATTTCGTACCTAGGATAGGGTTCGGACATTAACCAGGTCAATCAAGGCAATAATAAAGAATAATTCAAGTATTGTATACTATCACTCACAAGGGCCCTTTTATAACTAACCGTATACATTACTTTCTTGTTCTATATAATCCCTATCAAGATTCCTATTAGTATCCAAATTCGTTTAAGGAATCGAGTGCATCAAGGAATTTTAGTTAAGCATAACGAGATCTGTCATGGTCAACAAGGTTGAAACTTCCAGGAAAAAACTTAGAATTGGGAGGGTGACCCCGGGGGCTTCCATTCAAAGCTTATAACACTTCTCCTGATTACCTCTTGGCATGAAGCTACCCACTTGGCATCCCATTAAGGTCCAATTCTCAGTTTAAGTTCAAGCATCGGAGATGCTCATCTCTTAAATAATCTGGCTCTGAAACCAACTTGAAAGACCTAAAACCAGGAAACCTCTCAGTTGGTCTCAGACACAAGCAAATAATTCATATCCCAAATTCTTAGAAACATTCGCAACGGAAATCTAAAGGAAACATGAAATCCAATGCATAGAAGTCAAAATATATCCTTCAAAGTTATCTAATCAATCATTAAAACGATTGGGAAATGCCAAATGATAAGCTGGGTAGCCTCCTACTTCATGCCAAGTTGCCACAATTCATTTTCAATGTATACCTGCATCAATCTAACATGCAAACTAAAATCCCGAATTAGAGTAAATAGAAAGAATAGATAATGGCACAAGTGGAGGGGGATAAAGTGTACAAGGTATAAAACCTTATTATTTTAAGGGCATGGCCGCCCATCCCTTCTTCACCATCTTCATTCGGCTGAAAGAAAGAAAGAAGAGAGAGAAAGCTCTCGGTTCTAGAGAGAGAAAGAGGAAGAAGCAGCTGCAAAGGTGAGTTTTCTTTTATATGAGCTCGGTTTCAACTGGGTTTCGAGTTCTTGCCCGAAGTTCTTGGTGTTTAGTGTTTGTTTTCGAGATTTAAGAGCTGAATTGAAGGTGGGTCTCGAACTTGAAGTGTGTTGCTTAAAGGCTGCTCAAGGTGAGTTCCTAGAACCCCCTCTTTTACTGATTTTAAAGTGTTTAGGGCTATTAAGCATACCAAGTAAACATTGTTTAAAAGAAACCATGGGTTTATAGCTGTATGTTCGAAAATAATATGTGTATGTATGTTTTAGAGTTTGATTATGGCCAAGAAATCGATGTTAGAATGTTTTAAGAGCCCTAGTATGTTAGATCTGTGTTTGGGTAGTGTTAGGATGGTAATTGGGTGATGTTAGTGGTATAGAAAACATTTCAGAATGTTCTCATGCGCCAAAAAGTGGGCCATGCGCCTAAACAGTGTTCCCAACCGCCCAAACAGTGCCATCCGTCTAAATTGCCTTAGAAAGTTTCCAAGTTAGACCCCAAACGTCTGAATAGTATCCAACCATCTGGGATCTCCTCAGATTGGCCAAGTATTGGGCCATGCGTCTGCATAGTGCCCAACCGCCCAAAACGGCCATACGTATAAGTGTTAGAAATTTTAAGTGTAAGCTCAGACGCCCAAACAGTGGCGAAGCGCCCAAACAGGGCAGAAACGCCTAAATAGTTCTCAGGCACCCAAGTGTTAAAACGGCTAAATGTCGATGCGCCTGAACCGACGCCATGCGCCTGCATAGTGGCGAAGCGCCCAAACAGGGTAGAAACGCCCAATAATGCCCATGCGCCCAGAGGCTTTTACACATAGAATTTTCCGCTAATGCACCTAAGGTATTCCCTATGCCTAGTTTGAGACTTAGGATTTTCTAAGGGGCGTTATGAGAAGAAAATGATTGAGATAGAATCTGTTATGATGACTTATGCTTGATGTGTGCATGATGACGTGATGGAGACTATGATGTGTATGTGTGTGGGTGATATGTTATCTTTCTTTGTTAAAGAGTTTTCAAAATGTACGCATTATGTTTTATAATACATTATGTATGACTTTACGTGGTGTGATGAATGAATGAATAAATTAATGAACGTAAAGTATTATGTAACGAAGTGAAAGATAATGATAAAGTACAAAAGAATGAATACGATAAAGTACGAAACGAACAAACACATGAAATAAAGAATGGTGAGTATGGAAGTGACGGATGATGAGATCTGTGTCGCGTACCCCGGTACTGTGTCAGTCTTCGGACATGAGTCAGGGGTTTGTTTATCAGGCCCCGACACAGTATCAGTCTTCGGACATGATCGGGGGTATTGCATGAGACGGGATAATGAGGTGAGCGACTCTATGTTGCAACAGAATCGGATAGAGTTCAATCCCTGTGATTGACTCGAATGGGATCTTTCTCGCGTATCACGGTGCTATGTCAGTCTTCGGACATGAGTTGGGGGTTTGTGTACAGGCCCCGGCACAGCATCAGCTTTCGAGCATGAGTCGGGGATATTACATGAGACAAGATTCGAGTAATGAAAAGTAATGAGCGAAGAAATGAATGAATGAACGAATGATGATGAAGATAATAATAATAATTATTACCTGTATGTGTGTATGATGTATGCTCATGAACGAAATATTATAATAAAGAACGAAACGGGATCCTTGTCATTCGACCTCAGTAATCGTGGCTGTGTGCCATGAGGAGGGCAAAGCTTGACGGGATCTAGATGAGAAATGAATGATAATGATGTACGATGAATGAACAAAAGTTAACGAATGCAATGAAAGATAATAATAAAATTATCTATGTGTATGTATGAAGTGATGAGTTTCACGCGCTCTAAGGGGCGTTATGAGAAGAAAATGATTGAGATAGAATCTGTTATGATGACTTATGCTTGATGTGTGCATGATGACGTGATGGAGACTATGATGTGTATGTGTGTGGGTGATATGTTATCTTTCTTTGTTAAAGAGTTTTCAAAATGTACGTATTATGTTTTATAATACATTATGTATGACTTTACGTGGTGTGATGAATGAATGAATAAATTAATGAACGTAAAGTATTATGTAACGAAGTGAAAGATAATGATAAAGTACAAAAGAATGAATACGATAAAGTACGAAACGAACAAACACATGAAATAAAGAATGGTGAGTATGGAAGTGACGGATGATGAGATCTGTGTCGGTACCCCGGTACTGTGTCAGTCTTCGGACATGAGTCGGGGGTTTGTTTATCAGGCCCCGACACAGTATCAGTCTTCGGACATGATCGGGGGTATTGCATGAGACGGGATAATGAGGTGAGCGACTCTATGTTGCAACAGAATCGGATAGAGTTCAATCCCTGTGATTGACTCGAATGGGATCTTTCTCGCGTATCACGGTGCTATGTCAGTCTTCGAACATGAGTTGGGGGTTTGTGTACAGGCCCCGGCACAGCATCAGCTTTCGAGCATGAGTCGGGGATATTACATGAGACAAGATTCGAGTAATGAAAAGTAATGAGCGAAGAAATGAATGAATGAACGAATGATGATGAAGATAATAATAATAATTATTACCTGTATGTGTGTATGATGTATGCTCATGAACGAAATATTATAATAAAGAACGAAACGGGATCCTTGTCATTCGACCTCAGTAATCGTGGCTGTGTGCCATGAGGAGGGCAAAGCTTGACGGGATCTAGATGAGAAATGAATGATAATGATGTACGATGAATGAACAAAAGTTAACGAATGCAATGAAAGATAATAATAAAATTATCTATGTGTATGTATGATGTGTGAGCATGTACGAAAGTATAGTATGATTTGAAAGAAAGTAAAGAACGGTTTTAACGAAAATAAAGTATTTTATCTATAAAAACTAGAACTCACTCAACATCGCTGACTTTTGTATGCATGATAGTTGGCAGGTATTTTGTTGATGCTGAGGAGTTGCAGGCATGGATGCATAAGCTACTGGGAGCGTTTTGAGGCTGGCATCCATATTTTGACATGTCATTGTATTTTGAGATGAAAACGAATATTGTAATGTAATAAAATGACATGTTTTTAGTTATTAATGAAAGTTTTAAATTCTGCTGCAAAATAAATGTACGTTTTAAAATGTTTTATTTGCGATGAATGACCAACTGAGAGGTGTCCGGGGATGGGGCCTTACGATCGAGTGCATCAAGGAATTTTAGTTAAGCATAACGAGATCTGTCATAGTCAACAAGGTTGAAACTTCCAGGAAAAAACTTCGAATTGGGAGAGCGACCCCGGGGGCTTCCATTCAAAGCTTATAACACTTCTCCTGATTACCTCTTGGCATGAAGCTACCCACTTGGCATCCCATTAAGGTCCAATTCTCAGTTTAAGTTCAAGCATCGGAGATGCTCGAATCTCTTAAATAATCTGGCTCTGAAACCAACTTGAAAGACCTAAAACCAGGAAACCTCTTAGTTGGTCTCAGACACAAGCAAATAATTCATATCCCAAATTCTTAGAAACATTCGCAACGGAAATCTAAAGGAAACATGAAATCCAATGCATAGAAGTCAAAATATATCCTTCAAAGTTATCTAATTAAGCAATCATTAAAACAATTGAGAAATGCCAAATGATAAGCTGGGTAGCCTCCTACTTCATGCCAAGTTGCCACAATTCATTTTCAATGTATACCTGCATCAATCTAACATGCAAACTAAAATCAACAACGCTGAGTGAGCTCTAGGTTTGAGAAAACGTTTAGTAACATTCAAGTATTTATTTATATAGCATATTCATAACCATAGCTCAAGAAGTCATTTAGCACTTAACATAAAACACATATTATCTTATACATCAACATCATATAAGCATAATATGCATTTTAATTATACAACATCAAATAGCAATTCTTCACTTCCAATTATACTGGCATAATCCTTTGCCTTTGATAGACCTCTACGACACTCGTGAACTATAGCATCTTAGTACTAGACCTCCATCACGCGGGTAAACTATAGCCTGTTTATGTGCTAGACCTATATCACACAGATCAACTATAGCAATGAATGCTAGACCCCGATCACACTAGCAGACTCTAGAGATAATGTGCTAGACCTCTACCATAATAGACTATAGCACATGTCATAAAATAATTAAACTACAATAAGCAGTTACTATAAAATATGATCAAAATATAATTCATATATACGATCGAACAAATGTATTAATAAGTTTATTTAAATAACTTAAGATCATATTCAAAACCATTTAAAAAAACATAATAATAAGAGTTTGCATGCTACCCCAAAGATATTAAAAAGAAGCATATATTAGAGAGGGGCTAGAACATACAGTAAAGTCGATAATCGCTTTTCACCAAAAGTCTTTACTCAGAGCACCGTCCGCGCACAAGTCTAAGACCTGTCAATATTTATTTACGGCGAATTAATACGTTACTTAATTATACGGTTCTCGTTTGGTCTAGGGTTGGCTCGGGTTGGTCTTACGTCCCACTTTCAATCACCTTTTTTTCACACCTGTATATCTGTATATATACACACACATGCATACTACCTTCATATACATGCTACCCTTTTAAAACTACACACACTACACACACATGCATACTACCTTCATATACATGCTACCCTTTTAAAACTACACATACTAAACACCATGATACAACCCTAACTAAGAACCGAATGCACTCATAACCATACGATCGAATACAAACTTACCCGTCGAAGTGCCGCGAGAGAGTAATGAATCCGAGATCTATCTTCGGAGTTGCAATGGTTCGATTCAACCCTACAAAAGACCATAAATGATTAATTCGTTTCGACTAACCGAACACGATTCCTTTAGCGAAATCAAGAGACAATTCTTACTTGGGATCAATGTGAATAATTACAGACGTTGAACGATCTTGTTCACTTTCGCATTGATCCTTTGCGCACCGAGAGAAGAAGAAAACAAGAGGCGGCAGAATTGTGATAAGAACGTGGGTGTGGATCATAGGGTTTAATATTATAGAATCTTACACTTTACTCCCTTAAAAGTCACCTCCATAATCATTTAGTTCTCAAAGTTAGCATATTTTCCTTTTGTTTTATGTAAAACCGACTCAATACTCCACTTGTACAAACTTTACAACAATTGTGAGTTTTAGGACGTTACAAAAGGATTGTTAAAAATCAATTTCTTCCACTATTTGGGTGAATTAATTACAATTTCTATTCTACTCAACCAAACACATCGAAATTTCAGATTCTATTAAATCCTACTAATCAAACAGCTTAGGTGTTTGATTCAACAATATTTATTTTTCCAAATGTAATTATGGGTTGTTATAAGAAATGAAGAATAGTGTCTATTTTAAAAGTGGTTAGGATTTGAAAACAAGATCTCAATAAAACCCTCATAGACTTTACTAAAACTATTTAGGTTACTAAACCATAGAATTTGAAGGGACCTTCAAATATTTCATTATATATGATATATGATGTGACAAGATAGAACTAATAGTTGATCAGATTTTTTATTTCGTAAAACACTACTTATGGTTTATCGAATGTGACAAGATACAAATAATAGTGAAAACACATTGTCCATGAACAAATAGTTGATATGGCGTTTGTTGTATATAAGTTTAAGTTTATATAAGTGTTAGGTCTAGATTGTATAGGGCTAGATCAATTTTTGTATAGGCTTAGTACTTGAAAATCAAGTCTTGTAATTAATATTTGTAACAATCAAAATGTATATATGTGATTTGAATCTATAGGATAACCCCATATATATGTGTTGATTTGTGACTTGACAGGAAAAACAATATACTTGGATGGATTTCCTGAAATTGACCAAGTGTAGGAAACATCTACGGATGAACAATTTTGTTAATCCGTAGATATGTTTCATACAAGACCAAATGACCAAGTGTAAGTTTCTGCGGATGATCAAGTTTCATGAAGGGAAGACTCCTACGGAAGAAGGATTTCCTACGGAAGAACAACATTCCTACGGAAGAGTAAATCATCTACGGAAGAACAAAAGATCTGCGGAAAGCAAGACTCCTGCGGAAGATCACTAGTGCTATTGGAAATTCCAAGAAGTCAAACAAGTCAACACAATCAATAACAAATCCCGAGAGATCCAGTGTTTCCTTAACCGACTCAAATCATCTATAAATATAAGTCCTAGGTTTCACATATCGGGGGAACACAATCAATCAATATTACGGCGATCAAGAGTTCATTGTGCAACCCTAGCCGCCGTCACATCAACATCAAACATTATTCGTTTCACAGAATTCGATTGTTCATAGTCATTCATTGTTATTCTTTTGTAATCATTACAGTATAGTTAATGAAATACATTTGAATTATTATTGATTTCGTATTTATTGTGTTTCTGTGGTTGTGTTCATCATTAATCATTAAAAACAATTAAACGTCAATTAGTGATAATTCCGCGATCATTAAATTGATTTATTTTAATACTGATAATTCCTGAATTGAGATCCTTGGATTCACAGGTGGTATCAGAGCCGGAGTTGATGGATTCATATTGATTTTGATGAGATTTCATGGTTAGATTGCTAAACTTATTGAAGATCTGAAGAAAGCAATTTCATCAACAATCCATTCAACAATACAAGATCCAATGCACACAATGCGAGAAATTAAAGTTTGTAGGCTGCAATATGCGGCTGCCGAACCAAAGGGGCTGCCGAGTTGGGGATGCCCTAATTAGGGTTGCCGAACCAAAGAGGCTGCCGAACCAAAGTGGCCTTTGCGGCCACATTAGGGATGCCGAATTAGGGTTTACAACCTAGGGTTGCAAATGGGCTCATGAACACCATTGGGTTTGTTACTTGGGCTCCATCATTAAAACAAAAAGAAAAGGTGGACTTGGATTTACTTGTTTGGGCCGCCAACATAAAAAAAATATATGGATTAGAGTTTTAGCTTAAAGCTAATGAAAGCAAGCTATAACAACAAACAAAAACAAAAATTGGTTGTTCTAAAGTTTTGAAGATCTCGCTTCCGTATCAACAACAAAGTTCTTGGTTTTGAACAACTATTCAACAAAAAACAAGGATCAAGCTTCATTGCACTTCGGAAATCTACAATTTAGGGGGAGTATTGTTGGGTATTCTACCTAAGAAGAAATTGAAGATTTCTAATATTTATTGAAGTTGAAGACTTGAAGAACAAAAACAACAAAAATATTAGTCTAGGGTTTATTTTGTAATTATTGTAATTGCTAGATTAGTATAAATAGCAACATATATCATCCATGTAAAGGCGAATAATTTCCACCACGGGTGGGAATTAATTCCATCAACAATATCATTATATCATCATCCTACATGTAACATGTATGATGATTTCAACATCAAAACAATAAACATCAAGCATTATACACTTTTTGTGTTCATCATTATTATTATTTTAGCATCGAATCATCAAGTTTTGTTATTATCAATTTGAATCCTAAGATCCAAGCTCATCATTCCCGTTCATAACAGGAACACACAATAAGGTTAATTAAGAAGCATATTTGGATCGAATATAATTATCTAAACTATTAGGTAATGACGATAATAATTGATACTATTAACTTGGTCGGTACGCTATTAACCTTTAATTTTATTATGAACATCAGTTCTATAACACAATTATTAGATATTTGAGTTTGATATTCAATCGATTTCATTTCAATAACGATTATGAACGAAATGAAAAACATATAATTTACATTGAGCATAAAATAAATACAAATCGAGTGTAAATATTTGATAATTATGTTACTACTGTTGTTGGTAATAAAATTTAAAACTTTGGATTGTTACCAATACTTATTAATAAAACAATATCTTGTCACTTGTCATTTTCTTTTGCCTACATTCCTTTAATTTTCCGCCTAAAAATGTATCTATTCTTATTTTTAGTTATAATTATTTGAATAAAATCAACTATTGCTATAATTACAAATGAGTTTTTCTCTTAAATAGTATATATAGAATATTTATTTACCATAATAGGCGTTTAAGCAAGTGTTCTTTTTTTTTCCTTACTGTAATGCTATTGGTTAAATTTATTTTATTTTAAAATAATATTATTTAAAAATAGTCAAGTACAAAGGATAATAAAATTGTAAAACTATTTGGTTCGTATGTCGTAATTAAGAACAGAAAGTTTTTCTAAACATATTTGGTTTTTCGTAATTCACTCAGACTTAATTTTAAATCGTCTTTTCACATAGAATAGTTGAATTTTTTAACTATAATTTTGTTTTAATTTCAAAAAAAAGTAGGCACGTTTGTTTTTTTATTCTTTTTAAAAATATGTATTTTTTGAAAATATTTTAAGTAGCTTAAGATGTAATAAGAAAAACTATTTTTAACAAAAAATGCATTCCTTAAAAATATTTTATATAAATATCATGACAAAATAAAAAAATAAATGGTTTACTTTTATTTTATTTTACGAACTATAAATGTAATCCTCAATTACCGATAACATGTATATTGCTAATAGATTTCCAACAACAATTAGGAGATAAACAAGTCACGCCGTCCCGTGACACACTCGGGACCGACTCGCTAAAAACCATAACTAAGATTAGCTTAAACAAGCTCGAACTAATTTTACGACTCATTTAATAAATGGTTTTGAGCCCGAGCTTCATATGTCGAGATCGAGCTGGCTCGTAAGATAAAACTATCGTTTTATGTAATGATGTTTATTTTATCTTTTATGTATATATTATATAAACGATTACTACTATATATAAAATTATGTTTAAAATAATTATATAATATATATCGTTATTTTTTAAAAATTACATAAACCATTTATTTTCATAAAATAATTTTTCTATATCAGAACACGTATTTTATAAAGAGATTAAAAAATAATGATGAAATAACATTAATATTATTGTATAAGAAATTGTTATTAAAAATATTTTAAGAAAACATTTATAAAAAGAACTATAAAACATTTTTTAAAATCATGAGAGTTGCTAAATTTATTTTTATTTTATTGAAACTTTATCCTTTTAATTTTACTTAAATAACATTACTAAAAACAAAAGTACTCCAATCATATTATGAATAAGAAAAATTGACTTTTTAGTAAAAAAAACCATTTTGATATATATTTTAAAAACACTCATTTTGTTAAATTATTTTATAGCAATCATACTTTGAAAAAAAAACTAATTATAAAGGGCATTGTGATTTTTCAAAATAAAACCCTGAAATAGATTGCAAGTTATAACTGTTTGTTTTTTCTAGCCAAGAACAAATTGATTTCATCCCTACCAAACAGATATATAATGAGTTTTTATAGGTTGTACTACACTAAAATTGTGACTTACGTGTTGGATTTTTGCTTATTAAAACAAATAATTAAAGGTTTCCGATTCACTTGTACTATGCAAATGATAAGAAACCCTATACGCGTCTTCTATTCCAAAACGATTTTATGTATTTCATCAAATCAAGGGTCTGAAATAATCAAATCAGGGTTTTGATTTTCTCAAATCATGATATCGATTTTCAAATGGAAAGATAAATCATTTCATATCCTTTTCAATTTAAAGCATATCATGGTTTCGATTTACCCCATATCACGTTATGTTTCAAGTTCAACTCATCGATACTTTTACGCCTTCATTTATTTAATATCATTCACACCCCAAGTTTTAAATCACAATAACTCTTCTGCAAAGTCTCAATTCAATGCTTATATATATAAATCTCGATTGCAACAGTAGCAGCGGTCCGTACGATTCAATGATTTTGATTTTCATTTCAAGATAAACTTTAGTATTTTAGTTTTTTAACATCAATTTGACTATTTTATGTTTTGTTTATGAAAACATGAAACTTTAATGAAATTGATTATGTTTTTGTTCAACAAAAAGATATAATTGCATAAATGGTCCTTGTGGTTTAATTAAATTGCATGTTTGGTCCCGAAACTTTAAAAATCGCAAAGATAGTCAAAATTTTTATGTAATCATTGCACGTTTGGTCCCTGGCAACCGATTCAAACTCTATGTTACATTATCTCTAGTTACAAGTAACATGAATTAAAATTATTAATATTAGATAATGATGCTAAAATTACTAATAGAACATCAAATTCTGTATACGAAGAAGTTTTTGGATGTTTATAGATGTTCTCATATTCAATATAATTTGTTTAATACCTAAAGTTTTATTTATAAGTTTATTTAATTTCATATTATATATTATTTAGACTTATAAATATTGATAAAGAAAAGCTATTAATATCAGATATAGATGATTTTGTAAAGATTAAACATAAAAATCGATATACAAAAGTATTAACAATAATATTATGACTTACGAATCTTTTTAATCAAAAATAATTCTTAGTGATAGTTAATAATATAAAGTATTATCAACCAACAAAAATAGTTTAGACTATTAAAGGGTCTGGTTATTAGCACACCTATCAATTATAAACCAACACCCTCAAGTTTCTATACGGGTCGTATGGCCCTATACGTGTTGTCTAATGGGATCGTATAACTCTATATGAGACGTATAACCCTCTGATAACTCCTGAATTTTTCCTCGTAGTCAGTGATGAAATTTATTATACACGACAAATATGTCTTTATGTGTCATATAGGGCTATATGGTACTTATAGACATCTGACTGCCCCCTAAATTTTTCTCGTTTTCAGTATCATTCACTCTACACGCTCTAGGTATAGGCGGGTGTTGATTTATAACGACGGGCGTGAAAGTTTCTAAACGTTCGCGATTCTTTGAAACGGTTTTGGATACGGATATGATATAAATAGCGGGTGCAGGTCGGACCTCCGATCCCAATCTTTTTGAGTTCATCTCAAAGAGTTAAAAAAAGAGAAAAACGATGAAGATTTTCGGGAAGCACATCCATCCCAGACAGATTATACTCTTCTTCTCTGGGTACGTACGCACAATCTCCACCTTTTAGTTTTATATATTTCCCCAATTTCACGTCTGTAAGAAACAATACAATTCAGCGTATATGGTTTATGATTGTATGCAAACACACTTGCAGGATGCTGGTGGTTGGATCAACGACTTACGACGTTCATAGATCCATCAAGAACAACGAAACCCCACCCTCGAAAGAGCAGATTCAGGCCATGGAAGATTATCTTGCTTCCAAACGCCGTCGTGCTTGATCATTCGTCGCTACAAATTGGCCACGTTCATGCCTGTTGTACCCCGTATTCTTTCATTTTATGCTTTTTTTTCCTATAGAGATGAGAATAAACAAAGTGTATTATAATAAACATATGTATTTGATTTGTGTTTTGGACTTTTAGAATTGATTAAATCGGGTGTTATGAGATTATTAAATCTAATAAAACTTGGAAATGATTTGTAGGAGTGTTCAAATTAATATTAGATGGTTAATTTATTTAGCGGCCGGTTACCATGTAAAGTGTAATGTTCGTGCGAATCCTACGAAGTTGTTAGAGCGTGACATGTGTTTTTTGGCAGAAGAATAAATTCGTGTGTCCCAAAATTACGCATAAAAAGTACATAATTACGCAAGTTGTATTTATTATCACGTAGCTTATTATTATGAATAGTAAGTTTATTTACGTTATGAAAATAAATATTCAATATATATTTATGATTATGCAATTTATCTTTATGATTAAACAAGTTATATGATAATTAAGCAAGTTATGTTTATATTACAAAAGTTATAAATACATTACATAGATGTTTTAAAAAAAATGTTGATTATTTTTAACTAAATATAACAATACTATACTTAAATTAAAGAGAATAAAATGGCCGATTGTATGATGTAATTTTTTTAAATTTAAGGTCGTATAATAAATTATACGCGTTTAAAAAAACTGAAGGAATTTAAATAAAATCAATAATTGTAGAATATTTCCAAATATACCCCTCCTGACCCCTTCCTTGTGTGGTTATTGTATTTTTAATCTAAACCGTTCATCTTTTAAATCAATTTTGTTATTAATTCATACACTTGTCACAAAAACAAAACTTTGTATATAGTAAGCTTTTCCTATTTATTGTTCGAATTTGTATCAAATGTGAATTCTTGCAGTGAAACGAATATTTGAATGAAATAAAACACAAAAGAAGTAGAATATACACAATATAGTATTTTTAAACAAAAAACGCATATAAAGAAATATAAAATATTATAGGTTTCAATTGGGATTTTCCTATTTATAAAATCATTTAAACAATTAAAAAAGCAGAAATTTTGTCCATATGCAGCATACAATCCCAATATGAAGTCAGCGCCTATTTTCTTTCTGTCCATATGCCACTACTTATATGCTTCCGAAGATTAAGAGGGTTTGGGCATGTAAAACGAAGGTTGATGGTAGCACCCGTTAGAGCAGTAGAGAACATAAACGTAGAGGGAAGGAGGAGTAGAGATAGACCGAGACTGATTTGGGACGAGATAATTAGACAAGATATGATAGACTTGCACCTCTTTGAGCACATGATCGAGGATAGGAGTGAGTGGAGGCGTAGAATTAAAAGTAAGGACTTTTAGTGGGACCTGTGGTGGGAAGGGTAGACATAGACTTGTTGTGGGCCCCCTGTTTTCCTTATTCTGCCCTTATACGTGATTCTTCCCGCTTATTTGTTGTACGCACTTTCTAAGTTTCTATCTGAGTTAAACTTGTGGGTTGTCTGCCATATATTATGATTGTGATTGTTATTTGATTTCGTTTGTGAGTCGGGGGTCTCTTCGGAATCAGTCTCTCTATCTCCCAAGATAGAGGAAAGACTCGCCACCACCTACCCCTCCCAGACCCTGCTCCTGAGTGGGATTTACTGGGTACGTTTGTTTATTTATCTCTCCATATTTATAAAGTTTACAAACCCTATCGTTACCAACTAACACGAGAATATAATGCATATCTCTACCAACTAACTAGAGATAGATCTCCTATATACAAGGGATAAGGTTAATCTAGCAATATATCTATTACACCCCCGTAGTCGAAGCGGGAGGTGGCCGGATGCTGAGACTGGATCTGAAGTCCTCAATAGAACTTTAGGAGACCTTTGGTAAAGATGTCTGCGACTTGGTAGCGAGAGGGAACGTGGAGAATGCGAACATGACCCCGCTGAACTTGTTCGCGAACAAAATGAATGTCCAGGTCAATGTGCTTGGTACATTGATGTTGAACTGGGTTCCCGGAGAGATAGATGGCACTTACATTATCACAATAAATTAAAGTTGCCTGATGCAAGGGACGTCGGAGTTCAAGTAAGAGATTCCGGAGCCAACAAATTTCAGCCACAACATTAGCCACACCCCGATATTCGGCCTCGGCACTGGATCAGGAGATCGTGGATTGTCGCTTTGAAGACCATGCCAATAAGTTGTCCCGAAGTAGACACAGTAGCCGGAGGTTGACCGGCGCGTAGCTGGGTAGCCGGCCCAGTCCGCGTCGGTGTAGTCCCGTAAGGAGAAGTCTCTGATGGGGCCGAGAGTTAGGCCAAAGGAGGATGTGCCTTGTATATATCGAATGATGCGCTTGAGAGCATTCCAATGGTCGATGCGAGGAGAGTGCGTGTGGATGCAAATTTGCTGAACCGCATACGATATATCGGGTCGGGTGAACGTCAAGTATTGGAGAGCTCCAGCCAAGCTTCGATATAATGTTGGATTTTCAAACTCGGGGCTAGAAGTGGCGCCGAGTTTGGGCTTGGCATCAACAGGGGTGGCTACGGGTTTGCATGTGGACATTCCGGCTCGATGAATGATGTTCTTTGCATATGTTTGTTGAGACAAAAACATGTGATCGCCCCCTCGGTTAACAGAGATCCCCAAGAAATATGTAAGCGGGCCAAGGTCCTTCATAGCAAATTCACCAGCAAGTTTAGATAGAAACTTGAGGCGAAGGTGATCGGATGAGGTGGTGAGGATAATATCGTCCACACAAATAAGTAAATATGCAGAGTCATGGCCCTGATGATAAGTAAAAAGTGAGTTGTCACAACGACTTTGTTGAAACCCCATTGTGATAACAAAGTCGGTGAACCTTTGATACCATGCTCGCGGTGCTTGCTTAAGGCCGTAGAGAGATTTCTTGAGGAGACACACGTGACCAGGATAATCCCGATGGCGAAAACCCATGGTTGATACATGTATACCGTTTCATTGAGGTTCCCGTGGAGAAACGCATTAGTGACATCGAGTTGATGTATAGGCCATGAGCGAGATAAGGCAAGGGAGAAGACCGTGCGGATAGTAGCCGGTTTCACAACCGGACTAAAAGTGTCACCGCAATCAATGCCAATCTGTTGGTTGCGGCCATCACACACCAACCGTGCTTTGTAGCGCTCTAATGTGCCATCGGATTTGAATTTATGTTTGAACAGCCACATGCTTCGGATAATGTTCATGTGTGGTTGTCGTGGAACTAACACCCATGTCTTATTTTTAATAAGTGCATTAAACTCATCGTGCATGGTGTTCTGCCATTCCGGAGTGGACAAGGCAGTCACGGGGTTCTTGGGAAGTGGGGCGAGAGAGGAAGAGTGAAGATTGAAGAGTGGTTTTGGTTTTGTGATGCCATCCATGGCACGGGTGCGGATGGTACGAGGGGGAGGGTTGGTGGAAGTCGGTGGTGGGGGTGTTGTAGAAGTGGTGGAGGGCGAGGGAGGGTGAGTAACCAAGGTGGGGCTGAGGGTTTAGATCGTCTAGAGTAGGTGAGGATGGGGGTCGGGGTGGCCGAAGGTGGTTGGTGGGTGAGGGAAGGGTGGAAGTAGGCGACGGGTGAGGAGGGGTGGATGGAGAGGACGTGGGTTGGGGTAGAGGGTGTGGTGGAGGTGGGTTGAATGTGTGACCAAAAGAGAGGGTGAAGGGTGGAAGATAAGAACTCATAGGATGAGGGAGTTGGGTGTGGACGGTTGGCGAAGGGGAAGGTGGACTCATCGAAGGCCACGTGTCGGGAGATGATGATTTTGTGCGTGTGTAGGTCAAGGAATTTATATCCCCTATGGTTGGGGGGATATCCTAGGAAGACACAAGGGGTGGACCGGTGTTGAAGTTTGTGAATGGTGGTGGGAGGAAGGAGAGGGTAGCAAAGGCATCCGAAGACGCGTAGGTGATGGTAGGAGGGTATGCGATTGTAGAGTAGATGGGTCGGGGTGTTGTAACGGTGGGTTTTACTTGGGAGAATGTTGAGAAGGTAGGTGGCTACTTCAAGAGCATGGTGCCAATATGTAGGAGGGAGGGAGGATTGAGCTAAGAGGGTGCGTATAATATTGTTTATGGAACGGATTTTACGCTCGACCTTACCATTTTGAGACGATGTGTGAGGGCACGAAAAGAGAAAGTGCATGCCATGTTGTTGACAAAAGTTTTTAAAGGATGAGTTTGCATATTCTTTACCATTGTCGCATTGAAATTGTTTAATTTATTTTCAAATTGGGTGTGGATGAAGGCCGAGAATTGAGAAAATGTAGAGTATGTTTGTGATTTTGTGGTTAATGGATACGTCCATAAAAAAATTAGAATAATCGTCTAAAAATAATATGTAATACAGGTGACCCCCGGCACTAATGACGGGAGAAGTCCAAAGATCACTATGAATTAAATCAAACGGCATGGAAGTAAAATTAAACGAATCCATAAACGGGAGTCCTAACACTTTTTCCAAAAACACAAGATTGACAAAGTTGAGACTTGACATTAGTAAATTGAATAGAACTAGAATTTTTAAGCGAATGTAATAAAGTAGATCCCGGATGGCCTAAGCGTTGATGCCATAAATCTTGAGCGATAGAGGTGAGGGCGAGTGGAGGATGAAGTGTGGAGGCGAGTTGAGGAGTGAGCGGGTAGAGGTCGCCCGAGCTATTGCATCGTAGGATAGGTGTCCGGGTCTTGAGATCCTTCACAAGAAAACCGTAGGGGTCAAATTCAATAGAAATTTTGTTGTCGGTTGTTAGACGACGAATAGAAATTAAATTCTTGATTAAATTGGGAGCGAAAAGAATATGATTAAGTTGGAAAGGGGGGTAAGGGGGAGATGGTGTGAGTGCCGTGTCCACGGACGGAAAGGCTAGCACCATTGCCAACAATATTTCGTTTAATGCCAACAATAATATTTCGTTTAATGCCATTATTAAAAGAAGACGATAGGTTACCTGGATTGTGTGTCATATGTGTTGTGGCCCCAGTATCCAAGTACCAAGAGTTGTCCGGAGGGTTAAGGGACATGGTGTAGAGAGCCTGATCAATGTCCGTTGGTGCAGAGCTTGCGACATGAGATTGAGCAGGCCGGGGTCCAAGTAAGCCCGGGCCGAGAGAGGGAGCCGGGTTCCGAGGTGTAGAAGGATAAGGGCAAGGTGGACTGCTCCATTGGGCCCAAGAGGGTGGGTGAAAGGGCCATTGAGAGGAGGGCCATAGAGAAGAACCGATAGGTGGGTATGCGGATGGTGGATGGCCCCGACCGCGACCGTGACCGCGACCACGACCGTGACCTCGCCCCCGTCCGCGACTACGACCGCGGCCTTGGGCAGGGGATGGAGGGTCTTGCCGAGGTTCGGAAGGTGGGGTAGGGGGTTGCTTCTGAGTGATGGCATGCAAGGCAGCCCCGGCGGTGTGGGCGGCTTGCATGGTGTGGTTTGCTTTACGAGATTCCTCCATGCATAAACGAGATCGGGCGTCATAAAAATCGGGTAGGGGTGTGGACTGCTGGAGGAGCATGGCAATGCCTTCATACTGCTCATTCAACCCCGAGATGAGTTGCAACACCAATCTTTGATTGGAGACAGGGGAGTCAACATTGGCTAACTGATCAGCGAGCACTTTGAGTGCACGACAGTAGGCGGACATGTTGGGGAAGTCATCAAGACGGGTGTTAGCAAACTTGTGATCAAGGTGGATGGCGCGGGAGGATTTATTATCTTGGAACAAGTTTTCAAGAGCGGTCCAGGCGGCGAAGGCGGTGGTGTTAGGTTTGAGGATTGTGTGAAGGAGGTCGTTGGATATGGTGCTGTAGATCCATTGAAGAACAATGGCATCTATGCGATCCCAGGTGGGGTCGGTTTTAGGGGTAGAGCTTTAGGAGAGTCGGCGGCGGGAGGGGTAGTGGAAGAAGAGGAAGGTTGGGAAGGTGAGGAAGGGGTGGCGGGTGGTTGGAGGTGACCAAAGACTTGAAAGGCTCGGCAGTGGATCTTAAAAAGCTCTGACCAAGAGATGTATTGGCCGGTTTCCATCTCGAGGGTGATGGGAACCAAGTTCTTGATGTTAGAGACGGTGACAGCGGGGTGAATCTTAGAATCCATGAGGAGGGAGAGAAAAAGAAATTGAGATGGGGCGAGGTAGAGGGAGGGCCGAGAGATGGAGATGGCCGAAACAAATCCATGGCTGGCTTGATACCATGAAGGAATGTAATTTTCTGTGTCCTTTATTGATTGATATGTGACACCCCGTAATTTCAGGTTAACATTTTTCAAACCATTGTCGTTAGCATTGACCCGTACTCGCTAATACTCGAAACGTATACAAACACCGCCACCGACATCGTTAAACAAATTATGATAAAATACTAACGCGGGTGTTTGTAGAGGATTCATATAAACGAGATCACCTAAGGAATCCTCTTAATTTATATAGCAGTCCAATCACGTCGTTATCAACCGGAACGAATTCGGAACACGGGACCTAAGTATAGGGACCAAACCTGACAATTGCCAAACTGGGGCTGGGTATAAATACCCATCCACCAGCCAAACACACCCCATTCTGCTCTCTTTCTCTCCTACGCTCTCTACACCACCATTTCTTCATCTTAGCACCAAATTCCACCCGATTGAGCTCGTTTTCATCGGATTAGACCACACAACAGCTGAGAAATCACGTTCCCAGCAGGTAGGCGACCTCATTCATCCGTTTTATTGCTCGTTTCACTGCTACAAGTATGGGGTTCGGGTGTTAGGGTTCAACCCGAATGCATGTGGTCGTGGGGGTGCGTGTGAGGTCAGTCAGCGTGTGCTTTCCACTTAGACATGTTAGGAAAGTGTTCCTGGAAGTCCTAATTGTGTGAAAATCGAGCACGGGACAGCCGAAGGCTGTTCAGCCCGTCCTGCAGTCGCGACCTGCTGCAGTACGCGACTGGGCCAGCCATGCGACTGAACCATGCGACTGGGTCCATCGTATGACTAAGTGGTGCGACTGGGTTGGATCATGCGATTGAGTCCATACGTATGTGTGTGACGTGCGAATGAATGCATGCGATTGAGAGTCTGTGCGACTGAGTCAACCGAATGAATGTGTGCGACTGAGTAACACCCGACTGAAGGTCCAATCGTACGAATGAAGGTCCAGTCGTACGATTGGTTGTTGAGTCGGGTGAATTGGTGATGTGTGGTACGATTGAATGCTAAGTCGTACGAATGAGGGTTCAATCGTACGAATGAGATTGATTCGTACGATTGAAGGCCCATTCGTGCGAATGAAGTGTCCAGTCGTGCGTCTAGCCTTGTTATGCGATTTGAGTCATCGTTAGCGAATTCTTCTGGTGTGCGAGGTGTCTATCGTGTGATGATAAGTTAACATCAATAAAATGTCATTTCTTGACCACAAAGATTAAGGTCAACGCAATCAACAAGCACATACTTTTACGATCTAAAACAACCTAACTGTTTACAACTAACGACAACCTGTTTGGGAACTACATAAGGTCTGATACGTGTATGCCTGCTTGTGCGTGTGTGTCACCCACGACCGAGCCCATGCGACCCGACCCGACTAAACATGCCTATTAACGCTGAACACAACATTAACGCTTAACATGACTGTCAATAGGTGTTTGACAGCGCATTGTAAACAACACTTGGGAGACCTTCATCCTACATACTTATTACATCATCTGTGAGTTTCACGGCCCCTATTTTACATCCTTTTCTTTTGGGGGGAGAAAACATGCAAAACAGATTTACTTAAATGGTTGTAGTATTATTGATATCGCTTGTTACGTTAGTGCAAACACACAACATGTCCTGACACACTCGAACCGTTAGTAATGGGATTAGCGAGGAAATTTTGGGTAGTACTACTAGGTATGACAAACCCCTCCCGGGCTAGTCGCGCTAGCTTGATTGGAGGTCAAACGGGTGCTTGATTGACCTAACACATTTGTCACGGTCTTGCGAGACGTGACGGGATACAACAAACACATATAGGACGTAAACAGTCAGCTTCGGTTCGAAACGCTAAGTAACAAGAACATAGGCTAGCTACCTAACGATATGCTCTATATACTAAACCATTGAAACGCAAACTACCGAACGCTTACGAACACATTTATTGTTGAATAAACCTGTGAACTCACCAACTTTATGTTGACACACTTTAGCATGTTTCTCAGGTCACAGGAATGCATAAGCTCAAGATGCACGCTAAGGAAACGCACTCAGGACATGCATTCATCTATTATATTTTCAGCATTGAACATTTTGTCTAAACATGGCTATTGTAACTGCACTGTAATGGATTTACTAATTATGTACTCGCTTCCGCACTATTGTAAACTTGTTTATGTTCTTTTGAATGAAGTCAAATGTCTATTTTAAATTCATATAGTGTCGTTCGATATGACTGTGTCTGAGATCCTGGTATGTCACACGCCTAACGGTAAAACCCCGTTCGTGGAAATTGAGGGTGTGACATGATATCTCTCCATATTTATAGAGTTTACAAACCCTATCGTTACCAACTAACACGAGAATATAATGCATATCTCTACCAACTAACTAGAGATAGATCTCCTATATACAAGGGATAAGGTTAATCTAGCAATATATCTATTAGCTTCTTCCATATAGGCTTTTCTTGCACCCTCTATATTGTAACCATCCCAGTTAATATCAATTCCATTATGTGTTTTTGAGCAATTCTTAACAGTTTCAACATAAACATATATTTCTACTATAATCTGATTTGAATCTACAACAATTTGTGATTTACATATATTGGGCATACTCATTTCTACAACTATATATATCCAGTAAATTACAAATTTACCCTCTCATGATAAGACGTTAATCTGAATCTGAAGCTAACTTTGTTGATGATGGTGGCACAAGAGATTTCACATAAGCAACAGGCAAAGCAATTATCTTTCTTGGCTTGCTTACATAAGCTCTTTGCGTAAAATTATTATAATCGTTCGCTTCAATCTCATCCAGTATTTGCCGATACAATAGTAGTGAAGCCCATACCTACCAAAAATGAAATAATATAATTTCTGTATTCATATTTAACCCAACGGAAAATTTAAATTTGGGACAAAAGTTGTTTCGACTCTTCAGAGTTAACCCGTTTTAACCCATTACTCAAGGTGCCCAACCCGCCTAACTCGACAGTTCTAATATGCAGAATTTTTTAAATGAATTGAGGTTCAAGAAGCTTACTGGCCATCTACTAGCAGAACTTAGCTGTGTAACGCCTTCTTCTGCTTGATCAAAGAACATTCTTGCCCGTTTTATTTGTTTTTTCATAAAAATCCTCCATTTATCGGTTACTTTCATTGCAAATATGTCGTCATCTGATAATCCAGCTTGTGCTAATTCATCCTGTGGTAGGTAAACTCTTCCTCTTCTTGCACTACACCAGAAAGAAAGCATTTTAAGAACTAAACATGAGGTCAAACTTTGTAATTCTTGAATTTCAAGATTCACATTTTAAATTTCAAGATTTACATAAAACTTCTTCTAATTTCTTGCATTTGTATAAACCTCTATCTAACAAATCAAATTCATCTGAGAATTTCTTCCAGTATAATTTGATTTGAAAATTAATTTAGCTCGATTTGACCTCAAAAGTCAGAGTTGAATGATGCTTAACTTACTCTTCTCCTACATCTCTGAGAATGTTTGTGAGTTGATTAGCGATCCCAAGAGCTAAAGCAGCATTATAAACACTCTCTGTTGGTGCATTAGATTCATGATCAATTCCCATTATCGGAACGCTCATCAATCCAACTGTGCCCGCTACATAATAGCAATACAAATAAAGCTCATCAAAGTTTTCATATCTTGCCTTTTTGAGGTCCATCCTCATTCCATCGATCATATCCTTAAAAGGCTGAAAACAACCAAAAATCAACAAAGAATCATCAACAATTTTGAAAAAATGAAGAACCTGTTATGCAATTAGCTCCATTATTGATTAATTTAAATGACAATTTTTAAGAAGTCAACCTGAATGTCAACAGGAAACCTGTTAACAGTATCTGATAAAGCACCATCAAGCATATCAAAAGGGCGTCCATCGAAAATATCTTCTAATCTAGACTCCCAACGATCTAGAGCTTGCGGAGTTATGTGTGACGAATTTGGTCCATCAACGAGTTCATCAGTCCTCCTACACCATACTGTTTGGTTGAACCGAACACAAAAAGTCAAACGAGTTTGGCCATTACCCATATCCAAAATTAAAATTTCTTTAAAACAGTGAGAGTCCCATAATATTTTACGTGTTCTTCTACAACCTATCCAGTATTTTAAAATTAGATTAGTATTAAAGATAAAATACAGCAGCAGGTTTCAAGTTCCAAATCATGAACCAAATTATTATTATTTTTTAAATTGTGAACACTATAGATACTGAACTGACAGGTGCATTTCAGTCTAAATGGTTCTATCAGTTTCAATAGTTTATGAACACTTTTACAACACACCATAGATCGCCCATATAGCTTTTCGCCTTTCGGGTGTCATCAACATGTTCCTGTGAATAGCAGGACAAAATACAGAGCAGTCAATGCAAAAATCAACAAACTTTCTTGTATTAAAATATTAAAAACAATATAAAATAAACTCTGACCACAATCTCTAAATCAAAAATATATAGAACAAAAACTGACAAACCTAAATAAAATGTTTTGGCATACTCTGCACAAACTTCACCACACCTATCATAAGCTTCATTCAATAATCCAAGTGTTGCAGGAAGAACAATATCTTGTTTAACCTGCACATCCTCTGCAGATTTCATTTGTTCATCAACCAAAGCTGCTTGCTTCAAAACCACATCATAAACCAATTGTTCTGATGAAATTGCCAAATTCCCAGATGAATTAGCCACCAATCTCGATCCCAAAGACCCAAGTTCACCATAACACCTATGTGTCCTACAATCTTTCTTCATTCTTTCACCCCTAAAAAGCCCCTTTTCTTTCAATAACAATCTTGATGTTTGCAGGAACCCCAATGCATTACAAACATTTGAATTAGGGGAAATCAACGAAACCATTTTGTCGTTCGGGGATTTTGACAAATACCCTCTTCACATTCAGTGAAAGGATTACGAATTAGACACGAAATGGGTCGAATTTATTGGAAAAGTGAACCAATTTATGATGAAAATGAAGGGTTCTTGATGAATGAAACAAAGAATTGAAGAAATGGGGTTTTAATGGGGACTATACGACGAAGGATGGAGATGGGATTTGAATGAAATATGGCGGAGAGCATTCAATTTTGGGGAGATGAGTGTTCCCAGTTTTGTGTCCACATCGACCAGACTAATCTCATTTTCATGATGTGCTTAAAGTGCACATGAATATTCATAAGATATAATGAAAATGAAGTTTGATTATGACCGAGAAACATTTTACTATTTAAAACTATTTTTTAAAGGTAAATGTGCGATCATATTTTGAAGAGAAATATTTATTTGAGTACATTATAAATTATGTCATTTATTAATATATAAAATTACATGTTATGTTCTTTAGTTTTAATAATTAAATGAAATGTTCTTTTCAAAATTATTTGTACATGTATCGTCTTTTAAACTAATCTCCATCCAAATCATAGTTAAGTCAGGCATGTGCTACTCACATAAGATCATTATATATATTATATGCCTACAATGTGTCAAAATTAGTTTTACGTCGCTTCATTTTCGTCACCTTCATGTTAGAGTGTTCAAAGTTGAATATCTGAAATTTTCGGATAGTTAAAATCACTATCCGTATCCGTATCTGAAATTTCTGATATCTAAAATTCAGATATCTGAGATTTGGATATGAATACGGAT
The DNA here is from genome assembly GCA_024085815.1 of Flaveria linearis. Taxonomy (NCBI): domain Eukaryota; kingdom Viridiplantae; phylum Streptophyta; class Magnoliopsida; order Asterales; family Asteraceae; genus Flaveria; species Flaveria linearis. The sequence goes on along the minus strand of JABSNV010000881.1, from coordinate 60,125 downwards.
AACGATTTGGATATGAATACGGATAACGATTCACACATCTAAATCTCTTCTTTTTTTTCTAGAATAATTAGATAATTTAAACAACACATCTTAATAAAAGTTTCAATATACAGTAACAAGTCCCAACCAATATAAAAACCTTTAACACTTTAAAAACTATAACAAAAGATATTTTTAAAATTATCAAAAAACTTAAAACTATTTTTGTTATTTTTTAAAGTGTTAACATTTTTTTTATTGAGACTTGTTAGTGATTAGGACTTTTTTTATGAATGTTGTTTTTACATTATTTTTATAATAACGTATATCTAGTTATTGTAAAAAGAAAAAAAAGAAAAAAGAAAAAAGAAGTTCAGATATTCAAATCGCTATTTGTATCCATATCCAAAGAATTTCAGATATCTGAATACTGATAGTGATTTCTACTATCTGAAAATTTCAAACATCTAACTTTGAACACCTAGCTTTTAGGCGACGGGAATGAAGCGACATAAAAAATTTTTGACTCATTATAGGCATGTAAAATATTTATGCATGACTTAACTGTAAGTTTTAACGATTGTTAGTGTAAAGGACAATATGTGTTCAATTTTTATATAAAAAGGACATATGGTGTAATTATTGAAACTAAAGGACGCACGGTGTAATTTCACGTATTAATAAAGGACATAATTTTTAATTTACTCTATTTATTTTGATTGGGTCTATTTACATGTTTCCCGGTAAGAAGCGTAACAACCCTCTTAGGAGGAAACTAGTTATGGAGGAAAACCAATGTCTTAACTTTAAAATTTTTTGCTTAATGTGAAACTTGAACTCATAAACTTTCAATATTTACATATAATGTATACCTCATGTAACTAGTTGGGTTAAGTATCATTGATAAAACTAGTTAGTATAAATTTGAGAGTATGATACATGCATGACACATAAAAAGGAAATTTAATATTATATAAAATATAAAATAACTTACGTAGTTGGAAAGCCATTTAAAGTTTCTTTAGATTTTCATATTTTATAAAACTTTATATGAATGAATTAATTGTACTAACTAGTTATCAGTATTAAGTTTCTACAATCATCAATGGTAACTGTGATTTCAATAGACACTAAAGAGTAGTAGATTTGTTAGTGGCAATTGATCACCAACGGTAACTAGGTCTCAATAGCAACTTGGGCGGTCAATTTTAACTAAAATACTATTGATAGAGTTCTTGTTAAATGTTTTGCCACTTGTTTAAGTGTCATGACAGAATAATGTCGACAATAACCGCAATTCGAATCGTTATGATAGTTTGTCTCCTATATAATTTGGTTAAATTTCGATGTACGATTTTGGTTTGTTGTTTTCGTGTTTGTATTTATTTTCCTTGTAAATTATCATATTATATTTCCTTGTAAATTCTCATATTATATTTTCTTTGGTATCAACATAATATTTCAATCTGGACAATTTAAGAACTACGAACCTTAAAACCTATGCAATATACTATGAGAATCATAAATCTTATGAACATTCTAGTTTTGTGGTTTGGAGTTTTTCAATCATATAGCTAGGAGGAAGTAACAGAAAAACAAACAACAGAGCTTTTCTCATAGATTACAGAAACTAAAACTTATCAATTTTTTTTTCATTGAAACGACTAGAGTTTTGATATATTCTTTAGCCAAAGATACCTTATGTGCCGTCTAATATTTTCTCCACCCTCATTGGCTTGTTTTGAAAGGTAATCTCATTTCTTGTCATCTAAATATACTAATAGACAACCATTATAATCACTTCCCCGTCATTATGTTACGTAAATCAAGCAACATTTTGTTATGTTACATGAATCTTTAAAATTTATTGCCATTGGTAATGGGATCATGGCGATTGACAACCATCAAGGTGCACTGATTTATCATCACTTTTGAGGTTTTGTGAGCTTTATTCATAGAATCTTCTTGTTTGTGTTTGTTCCTTGATCAATAAACTTGTTTATTAACTGTTCACGAACACTTATCAAATGAAATTCTTTGTTCGTGTTCGTTCATTAAGAAAATGAACATGTAAATGAACATGTTCATGAACTGTTCACAAACACTTAGCGAACGTAAAAAAACATAAACAAAAGCAAACGCACACAAACAACTGTTTATGAACATGACGAACACAAATAAGATCATAAACACAAATGAATACAAATGATTATAGATTTATTTTAGAATAAAAATTATATTTTTATTATAAAACATTACACAAAATCAATCAAAAATAAATAAGTACTTTACATAAATATAATAAAAATACTTGATATAATATTTATAAAAATAACTGGCATAAAACTTAAGAATATAAACGAACACATTTTATCGAACGTTAACGAACGGACATTAACGAATATAAATGAACACATTATCGAACGTTCACGAACATAAATGAACGAATGCGGCTTGTGTTCATGTTCGTTTGTTTATTTAAATGAATGAAATTTTCTTGTTCATGTTCGTTCATTTACTAAACGAACGAAAATAAACGAACTTCCAGCCGAACGGTTCCTGAACTGTTTGCTAAACGTTTAGTTCATTTGCAGCCCTAGGTTTAAGGTATAAGTTAGCTTGCGATACAAAAAAGAATCTATTTAGATACAACTTTGTTTTCAAATAAATTTATATATAGTGACATTGCCAAAAAAAAAGATTGTAGCATATTTCTTATTTTAAAAAAATTAATGAACATGGTTACAACAAGACTACTTGAGAAACAAAATTATTAGAAAACTAAATGGATTAAAAACATATATTGTATATAGTATGATGGTTAGGAAAATTAAAAAATCAAGAGTTAATTGGCATTTTCGATCCTAAGTTTTGATTTGTTTTGTTATTTATATAAAAAAAGATTTTTTTTCTTGTTTGTGTCTCTAGTTTTATAAAAAGTTGTTAGTTTTATTCATTTTGGTTAACTCAGTTAATTATGTTTATTAAGTTATGAGTGTTTAAGTTATTGTACAAATCATTAAATTTCATTATTAACTATATAATAATTTATGTCTTTAACTTAACAAACACAATCAACCGAGTTAACAAAATAGACGTACTCCTCCTTATAATTGTGGGCCCCTATTGAATGGGTTACTACTCTTATATATAGTGTAAGGATTGAAAATGAAAATAAAAACATATTTAAATAAGAACTTAAAGCACCACATGCTACCAATCTAAAGAGCTATATGACATACTATTCCCGGTATGGTTACTATTCATTCACTTCTTTTTGAAAATATATATAATTCGTAACGACAAATAAGGGTGCTGAAATCGGTATTACCTATTGGACCTACATTACCCGAACCCGAACCCGAACCCGATCCCGTATAAGATCAAGAATACTAATCGAGTGTTGGTACATATGTCCCTAGTTCTAGTACGCCTAAGTGTAATTGACTTTCATTTTGTTACGTTGATGTAATATTTTGATATATGTAATGAAAACTCTTTGTTGAATGATTATTGGTTATTGAATGTTATATCTATTTATATTATTGTTTATTACAAGCTTATATGAACATGTTATATGGGTTTACAGTTGTTAGACATAGTTCTGTATCGTTAACGATTCAGAATGTGTTTAACTAAGGCTTATGATCCAGTCGCACGACTGGACCATGCTAATGGGCCAGTCGCACGACTGAAACATGAGATTGAGCCAAACGCACGATTGAGTCATCAGACTAACTCAGTCGTACGAATGAATCAATCGTGTGGGTCAGTCGTACGTACGAATGGATCGTATGAATCAGTCGCACGACTAAGCCATACGCATGGCTCAGTCGTAAGAATGAAGACTGAAACCTATAAATACCACTTAATTCGTGAAAAAACGTAGACTTCGAGAATTCACAACCCTAGCCGTCCCAGAACGTCCAAGTCGTCCCTTCCAACTTCACAGAGCGTTTTTGATCATTGCTAATCAATTCTTAACGTTTTCTAATCGTTAGTTTTGATCAGATTAACGTTCTCCCTGATTGGATCGCCAATCAAATAGGATTCCGCACTATTTGATCTAGTTTCACGTAGTTTCAGTTAGTACCAGTTCATACTCGGTCCTATAAGTGGTATCAGAGCCAGGTTTCTGCTAGAATGATCTAACAATCATTCTAGCAACCCGAGCTCTTGATTTCTGGATCTATTTCATGTTCTTTGATGTTAAACCCACTTCATGTTCTTCGTGTTTTGCTCAGATCTCGTGGCGTGTCTTGTTTCTCTGTTAAAATCGAACCCGAGATCACGTTCCCATCACCCTTGCGAATCTTATGATGTCTATTTTGTTTCGGTTCATGTAAAATTCATAAGATTAGGGTTTTTGGTAGCCATGGCGGCTGCAGATCTGAAAATCTACGTGCAGACCCGTTCATGCGACTGGACCATGCTAATGGACCATTCGTACGACTGGACCGTGCTAATGGACCATTCCTACGACTGGACCATGCTAATGGACCATTCCTATGACCAGACCGTGCTAATGGACCATTCGTACGACTGGACCGTGCTAATGGACCATTCGTACGACTGGACCGTGCTAATGGACCATTCGTACGACTGGACCGTGCTAATGGACCATTCGTACGACTGGACCGTGCTAATGGACCATTCGTACGACTGGACCGTGCTAATGGACCATTCGTACGACTGGACCGTGCTAATGGACCATTCGTATGACTGGACCATGCGACTGGACCAGTCTTATGTCCCGTCATACGGCTGGACCAGTCTTATATTCAGTCATGCTACTGGACCAGTCTTATGTCCAGTTATGCTACTGGACCAGTCCTATGTCCAGTCATGCTACTGGACCAGTCTTATGACCAGTTGCATGAATATATCATTTGTATCATCCATTCACACAAATGTGAGATTTGTCCTCTATGTCATACGAATGAACGATATTCCAGACCAAAAAAAAAGGAGTCTGGAACTGCCTCTTGCACAAATTTGAGGATAAGCAAAGCACATTCACCCAGAGGTTCTTTTGTCAAACAAGTTCGATGGATACCCCATTATTGTTGGACTTCCAGAAGAGGTGAATGTAGTTAGAACACGAAAGAGAGAAGAGAAGATGTCAGCAGTCAGTGCTGATTTTGTGGGGTAGTCAGGAGCATCTGACTATTTATGGGTCAATAAAGTTATATCTATCCGCACAGAGAGGATTCTCATTCTTAGGGGGAATCCATGTATAGAGAAATTGAAGACGCAATCCGAAAGTGATGATGTGAGTTTTTTCTGATGATGAATCAGCATGCATGCTAATTTGTTTGAGATTGTCAGCTGTGGATTGGAATCTTCTACCTTTTGCCCAATGCACCGTATGAAGACGCCAGGAGAGCACACCGTTTATATATTGGGATATGCTGAATCTGAGGGGGAATTTCTGCAGTTGTTAATGTTAATCAGGTTAGCCTGTGTGAAGATTGAAGCAATGGAAAACTGTTCATGTCATTATCTAGAAAAATCAGTCCTATGGGGAATCTTACTGCTATGATGGTGTTCTGCAAAGTAAACGAAAGCTATTATGCTTAAATTCATTTTCAGGGATACTGTAGCAACCTGACGGATCGGCAACGTTGGCTAATATGGTTTTTCGTTTGATTCTATTGGAAACCAGAGCAAAGATTGACTGAAGATTGTAAGAGGTGTTATCTACTATTCGCAAGCTACGTCCAAGGGGGAATTTGTTGGAGCATATATTGTCATATATAGTATATCCGTCGCTTGACGAATAGTCTATGCTTAATGTTATACACCTTGTAAACACATGAAACTGAGTCATTCGTAGGAGCATATGCGAATAGGACTCAGTCGTATGACTGAGCCATGCTAATGGACTAGCCGTGCGACTGAGAGATGCGATTGGGCCATTCGTAAGACTGAACCATAAGTATAGTCCAGTCGTACGATTGAACCATACGCATGGTCCAGTCGTACGATTGAACCATACGTATGGTCCAGTCGTACGATTGAACCATACGCATGGTCCAATTGTACGAATGGACCCAGTCGCATCTGATATTGGCTGAAGCCTATATATACCAGTTTCATTGTGTAGAAACCTAAGGGTTTTGAGAGTGTGCCCGGTGCCCCGGTGCTGCCGGATGAGAGGGGAGATCATGCTCGATCTCCCCTTGCCAAAAGTCGTGATTTTTTTGTTTAACGAGCTTGTAATCATTCGGTTTTATCAATGAAATTATTCGATTATTGTTCGTACTGTTGTTTGTCTTTTGGTTTATCACCTTCCGTCAAGAACACGCTCGGTTATCAAACGATCCAGCGACTTCACAATTGGTATCAGATTAACATCTCTGCAGAAATTAATTAAAGGGGAGGGCAGATAAGCTAAAAGGGCAAAAACAACAAATTTAAGAATGTGATTCAACACCGTGGAAAGTGATGGCACACAGGCGTCGGCTTACTTGGAACACCAAAAAGATTTTCAATTTTAGTTTAATTAAATCACAGAAAATTATTAGTCAGAGATTTCTAAGTCTAACAATTTGGGAAAATGATAGTACGCTTGTTTTGTAACTGTAATTACACGGAGAAAGTCGATCTAGGGAGGTGCTAGTTCATTATACGATGTGTCGGTAGATTCAACAATAGACTAGTAGACATCATTGGTAATTCAACTTAAAATTAAATCAATCAACAAGTTGTGTTCCCATAGTTTCCCTGGTCTGCACAATCAATCAATTTCCAATAAGGGTGAGGAGCAATTAAATGCCACAAATGTGTGCAAAGACCTGAAAAACAGAGCAAAAGAGGACAAAAGTCACTGCTGAAATGTATATTATAGTATACTGCTCTAAGAAGAAGATAGGTCTTGCGCCTCTCTGCTGTGCGATGGCACTGACCTGAGCCTGGCATAACCTATCCGTTTTAAGAATTATTTGTTGTTTGTGCCTCTCTGCTGTGCGATGACACTGACCAGAGGCTTTGTTAGGACCGTGTACGAACGGAGTACTAACTGATTCAACGTGAAACCAGATCAAATAGTGCGAAATCCTATTTGATTGGCGATCCAATCAGGGAGAACGTTAATCCGATCAAAACTAAAGATGAGAATACGTTAAGAATTGATTTGAATCGATCAGAAACGTTCTATGAAGTTGGAAGGGATTCTCTAGACGAACAGGAAATGCTAGGGTTAAGAATTCTCGAAGTCTATTGTTTTTCCACAAATTAAGTGGTATTTATAGGTTACAGCTCTCATTCGTACGACTGAGCCATGCGTATGGCTCAGTCATGCGACTGAGTTGTACGATTGATTCATTCGTACGACTGAGTCAGTCTTATGACTCAATCGTGCGATTGACTCAATCACCTGGTTCAGTCGTGCGACTGGCCCATTCGCATGGTCCAGTTGTGCGACTGAATCATGAGACTTAGTTAAACACATTCCTGAACCTTTAATGATACAGAACTATGTCTAACAACTGTAAACCTATATAACATGTTCATATAAGCGTGTAACAATCAATCATACTAATAGATATAACATTCAACAACCAATAAACATTCAAAGAAGAGTTTTTCATTTCATATATCAAATATTACATAAGTGTTATAAAATGAAAGTCAATTACATTTGAGCTTACTAGAACTAGAACTAGGGACGTGTACCAACAAACTCCCCCTTGGACCTAGTTCTATCTAATTTTTGACTTCCTTTTTAAACTCTTCAAACCTCTTAGCTCGTTCTTCTTTAGAGACTCCAGCATGGATATTAAGTGCAAAGCATAAGCGTATGTCATGTTGGAACTGTAGTGCTTGCACTATATCATGCGTATCAAAAAACAATGGCCACTTGTACAATATGTAGACATCAGAAGCGGACAAGTTTGTTAGCCATATTGGATCAAATATCCTTATAGTCTCTACCTTCCCTTCCCTATCCAAAACTATGACGGCCTCTCCAGTGCGCCAGTCATAATACCACCATTTGAAATGGGGTGCAAAATATTGTGACATCTCCCTCAATGGAATACGTGACATTGTGCGCAGAGGGTTCCATTTCAAGACAATCTTTGGTCTTCCAGTAATAGGGTTACCCCAGATCTTCTGATGTACCTTGTAGCTTTTGAGGTTTGAAGTTCACCCATCTGGTAAGATACTCTCATTTCAGCACAGCCTCAAACCAGCCTGACATTTTCTTTGTGTCAGTATACAGCAGCTTCAGTCGTGCCAGCTGGTTGAGCTCAAAACCAGGGAGAGTCTTTAGATCGTGTAGGAATCTAGGAATCTAAAGTACTCGATTCCCCTCTCCCTCTTTACTGCGTAAACATTAAGATCCTCAAAATAAGCCCATGATATAATCTTCCCTGACACCTTCTGATGCTTCTTCACTTTGTAGATCTTGGTGTAGGTACTTGGCTTAGCTGCAACACACTGGGCTCGGATCTCTGAGAAACAAGCCGCCCATTCAGCCTTTCTGATATCTACATCGGCGTCCGAGGCTGGGGCTTGGCTTGTAGATGCTTCTGCTTCCTCTTCCTTCTGATTCAGCTTCTCCAGAGTATCACTACCGAGAGTACTACCCAGAGCTGGAAACACAATTCCCTCTCGGTCAGTATACTCTGGATAATGCTGAGCAGTGACGTCCTCGATCTCAATATCGTCTATATCATCCAGCTCCTCGTCACTAGCCTCATCAAAAGTAGGAGCATCCTTCACTATCTCATCGGGATTCAGCTGGAACATTTCAGCAAGTTGCTCATCAGTGAGGTCATGAATTATTTCTCCTTCTTCAGGAGTATAACTCACGGACCTCCTGACAATCCCTTGAAGATCAAGTATCATAGTAAGTTGAGACTTGATCTTCTATAAGGGAGCAACATCATACTCAGCTTGCTGAAATGCTGGATCTGCTTGATTTAAACATGTAACACAGCAATAGTTAGTATGTAATCAAGATAATCAACCACTGAATAATAAATATATACATGAATTTCATAACTCAAAAGATGATTTCAAGTACAAAAGCTGAGCAAAGTAAAACATCTAATCTTTACTTTTATCTTGAATCCTCTTTGTGTCTTCAGCTGAAGGTGAGGTAGGCGGGGCAGACGATGATGCTCCCTAGTCTTGTTTCTTCTTTGTCCTTTGCTCTTGACCCGGAGCAAAGGCAGATGCAGCTGCATCTCCTTCATCATCATCATCATCGTCATCCTCCCTACCTCTTGCTTCACCGTCACCCTCCTTATCATCATCATCACTGTCATCCTCTTCACTATCATCCTCATCATCATCTCCTACCCCGACCTTCAGAGGCTCATCTTATGATCCTTTAAGCTTGAGCATGACCTTCTTGTTAACAGCCTCCAACTCCTCCAATCTCTTAATCGATTTCTCTTTGTGCTCGTGGAGTTGGGTGATCTGCTCAGCCTGCTGAGAAATCTGCTGAGCTTAAGAAGCATTAAGCTCCTCCAGCTGACATAGCTTAGCAGATTTCTCCTCATCAGCTGTTAACAGCTTGAACACCATCCTCTTGAGTGCTGCAAGCTATTCCTCCACTCCAATAGGAGGGAGGGTTGATTCGGTAGGGAATGTGGATAGGCCAGCTTGGTGGCTGGCGGTGGTAGCAGTGGCTGAGGTGAATATAGGTGGTGGAGTATGAATGGGTGGAGTGGTATGAGGGGTGGCTGTGGTAGGTAGTGTAGTGGTGGTAGGTGGTGTAGTGGTGGTAGGTGGTGTAGTGGTGGTAGGTGGTGTAGTGGTGGTAGGTGGTGTAGTGGTGGTAGGTGGTGTAGTGGTGGTAGGTGGTGTAGTGTTCGTAGGTGGTGTAGTGGTAGAGGTGGTGGTGGAGGTAGTAATCAAAGTGATCCTCCGTCTCTTTGGCTTCAGCGCATGTGGCTGAGCCATCCTCTTCCTCCGAGTCCCCCTGGACCCGGAGGATTCCTCTTGCCTGCTGGGCTAGTCTGGGGTGTATGATGGATCTGAAGTAGTCTCCCCAGACCCGCCCGGACGTCCACCAACCGTCCTGATCCCCCTCTCGGTGGCAACCACCCGGCTACCCACCGTCCTGGTCAGTGGCTCATCATCAGACTCTTCCTCCTTGTCAGGCTGGAAGTCCTGATGGAAACCAGCTGTCTCTAGATCACCGTGTGGAGATGGTGGAGACGTAACATCAGCGGTAGTGGTCTGAGTATGCGACGGACCTATTTCTCCACCATCACCACTATCACCATCATCAGAGTCATCATCAGGGATAACTATCGGCTCGGAATCTGAATCACTATCGTCGTGGCGCCACTTCCTATTCGTTGGCGCCACATAGTCTTCACAGGCCAGATGCCCAAATATCTCCTCACTAGGGGCTTCACCTGCTTCCCCCGGTATACCCTCATCCGTCCCAGAGTAGTGTCGTCCATGACCTCTAGGACCACATCATCCTCTTTCCCCTTAGGCAGCGAGGGGAGCTTCTAATCTATGATCATCTGTATAAACCGTGGATACATACAGAAGCTTTCCTTCCCCTTCCCTCGATGTTCTCCACCAGATAGGTGAAGATCATCCTAGAGAAGTTGAATGGATGATTCAACACCAATGCAGCGTACACGTTCTGCATCTGGTCTGAGAGCTCATCGAATCCACCTTTCCTGTATGCGATGCATCTCAGAAGTACATGGGCTAAGTATTTGAACTGGGGGCATAAGTTGCTCTTGTTGAGCATACTTGTGTTAATGTCCCCAGAATACTTAGCCCTCATAAAGCAGCCTTGAACAGTGAGGGGATGTAATCAGGTGGGGCAATCAGAATCATCCCTGAACTCCAGAACTATCCTGATATCCTCCTCTGTAATCTCGATGGCCTCCCCGAATATAGAACTCCTGATAGTATGGGGCTCAGTGGACCTATCTACAGTAGCGCCTTCCCAAAACGCATGCTGTACAGATCTGTAAGGTGTGCATGGCGTAGAGATCGCTCGGAAAATCCTCGAACGTCGTAGGAATGTGATAATGCCAGCAAACTCCGCAGCATTGCGGGAAGAGAGATCGAGATGAGCACATATGTTATGCTTAGTGCTCATCGGCCACCGACTAGCCATCTGTGACACAAAGTAAATAAATATTAGTACGTATCAAAGAATACCAGACTTGTTTCATGAACTTGAAAATTTTGTTCAGTCGTGCGACTGAGCTGAGCGACTGAGATCTAGTCGTGCGACAGAGATGTGCGACTGAGATCTAGTCATGCGATTGAGCTCATACGTACGACTGAGTCAGGCGACTGGACTTAGTCATATGTTCCCACATGTGTCTACCTCAGTCGTGCGATTGAGCTCAGACGCATGGTTCAGTCGTACGATTGAACCATTCGTCCGTCTCAGTCGTACGACTGAGGCATGTGCCTCGCTCTGTCGTGCGACTGAAGTTCATCAGTGTGTCCAATCGCATGTCCGACAGTTTGTTCATTCAAATTCGATTTTTGAGCAATACTTGATGTTAAACGTTGAGGATTGGCTCATTATGTTCGCAGAAGACCGACTAAACCCCTAATAACTTTCAGTTGATGAAAAAACTTAGTTTTAGTGGTTTATTTGTCATATTTAGTTCGGTTTTAAATTAGGTCATTGTTTCACTCATTTTGACATTGTAGTAACCGAGTAATCAGCCAACTAATGTCGCGCAGTACCTATCGAGTCGAAACAAATGTCAGAACGTGTCAAAAAGCAGGTCTAAGAAGATCAAATGGAATTTTGGTAGTATGAGGTATTATCGTGCGTTTAAGGGGATATTTGGGAGAGTGAAGCGAATGAGACTGACTCCCCCTCTCTTTATACTAGGGCAACCTTCAGGCGTGCAACTAAACCTAGTCGCATGATTGATTCATGCGACTGAGCTTCAGTCGTACGATTCGCCCATTCGGTCATCTCCAATCGTACGATTGAGGTTCATTCGTGCGACTGTCACAGTTGGTCACCTCCAATCGTGCGATTGGGCTCATTCGTATGGTCCATTCGTACGACTGATCCATACTCATGGTCTAGTCATGCGAATGGGTTCATTCGTATGGTCCAATCGTACGACTGGTACATATTCGTGGTCCAATCATGAAAATGGGTCATACTTGTGAAATTTTTCCTTTTTCACCCTTGGACACTTAGCCGCTTACAATAATAGATAAAACATTTTGAGCAGTTGATCATCTCAGACATGACCAATTTAAGATTAAGAACCTTTTGATCACCTCAGACGTGATCCATTTATCCACCTGATCACCTTAGACGTGATCCATTTATCCACCTGATCACCTCAGACGTGATCCATTTATCCACCTGATCATATCAGACATGATCCATTTATCCACCTGATCATCTCAGACATGATCCTTTTACCTTTTCAGAAACAATTGATTTAAGATTAACATTAAGTTCATTTTGTGACATTCATAGAGATGACTAACATAGCCCAGTCCGACACTGGCACACTTTACAAATAACTTGAAAAACTAAACTAATTAACAAATTAAACATGTTTTTGTGATTTTGTTAGGGTAGGGTAGAGTAGCCTATTAGCATTAACATCATTTCTAAGATAGATTCATATGGAATCAGACAGGCATAAACTCAATTACTTGGAACTTTTATATATATATTGAAATGGAAACTAACATATTTACATATCACAGTTTCTCATTCATCTGAGACTTCTAAGTTCTAACTGGGAATCATGCTTGATCTGATATGTAACACACATTGATTTTGAACATCAGGCGGTGCAGCCACGACAATTGTCAGTATACTTGTCCACTTAAATCCATACATAGACTTTTGACATATATTGGTGATGTATTAGGTTATATTATTTCAACCAACATTTGCGGATCCCAAGCTTATATGGTAATCAACATTCCTCAGGAAACTTTTGAGCGGTCTATGGGTATTTTGACAAGAAGAGACTATTCATAGAGCTTTCAAAGAGAAGCCAAGCCTCAGGTCAGTGCCATCGCACAGCAGAGAGGCGGCAAACAACAGTGAATTCTAGAATATCTATGTTATGCTTATCCTCAGGTCAGTGCCATCGCACAGCAGAGAGACACACAACCTATCTTCTTGTTAGAGCACCTTTAAAATTTTCTTTTGCACATGACGCACCAATAACATAGGTTATCAGCTTGATTGCGCTTATTTTCATTTTTCGTGCTTTGCTATTTTATGGTCATCCGCACACTTTTAGTGGCGTTTATTTGCTCGTCATCCCTTATTGGAAATAACTGATTGTGTTAACCAGTGATAAGATGGGAACCCACAGTCAGTTGAACAGATTAGTTTAAATTGAGTTCACCAATGATGTCTACTATTCTATTGTGTTGAATCTACCGACACATCATATAATGAAGTAGCACGTCCCTAGATCGACTTTCTCCGTGTAATTACAGTTACAAACAAGCGTACTATCATTTTCCCAATTTGTTAGACTTAGAATTCTCTGACTAACAATTTTCTATGATTTAATTAAACTAAATTTACATGAATTGAAAGTCTTTTTGGTGTTCCAAGTAACTCGACGCCTGTGTACTATCACTTTCCATAGTGTTTGAATCACATTCTTATCTTTGTTTTTTATGGCTTTTTAGCTTATCTGCCCTTCCCCCCTTTTTTTTAAGTAAATAAATACTGAAAGTAAACTAATCTCCCCCTAAAATTCTAAAACAAAAAATCTTTTTATGTTTTTGGATTTTTATAAGACAAGGAAAGTAAAACAAATAGAAATAAAATAAAAATTAAAAGCTAAACGAGTGTTGGAATAAGCTTCTGTGTCTTCTGAAATGATGCCACTTTTCTTTTTCACGTCGTTGACCTCTAACAGATAGAAAAATCTGGGTTTATCAAACGGTTTGGTGTAGAGATCGGCGCGTTGAAAATCCGTGTTTATTTTAATCACATCAATTAATTGTTTTTCATAGCAATCGCGTATGAAATGATACTTTATGCCGATGTGTTTTGTTTTAGGGTGTTGAATAGGATTTTTAGTTACAGCTATGGCAGTAGAGTTATCAACATATATAAGGGTGTTAGAAAATTGCAAACCGTAGTCCTGCATTTGCTGTTGGATCCAGATGATCTGAGAGCAGCAACTTGCAGCAGCAATGTATTCAGCTTCACAGGTTGATAAGGCAACCGAGGTCTGCTTCTTGCATTGCCAGGTGACTAAACTCCTTCTAAAGAACTGACAGCCTGCTGATGTTGACTTGAAGTTCATCTTGCAGCCGTCGTAGTCTGAATCACTATACGCAGTTAGCTCAAAGTCATCATCATGAGGATATCACAACCCCAGTGTTGGAGTACCCTTCAGATAACGAAAAATCCTTTTCACCCCAATCAGATGATTTACTTTTGGTTTGGCTTGATATCTGGAGCATAAACATGTGGCATACATGATATCTGGACGCGAGGCAGTGAGATACATGAGAGATCCGGTCATCCCACGATACATAGTGGCATCCACTAAATCCCTATTCTCATCAGGTGCCACATCATGATTTGTGGCAAGTGGGGTACCGGCAACAGTGACGTTTTCCATATCAAAACGACTCAAAATGTCTCCAACATACTTAGTCTGATGCAGAAAAATACAGGTAGGTGTTTGATCCACCTGTAATCCCAGGAAGAACTTCATTTCTCCCATGGCACTCATTTCAAATTTTGCCTTCATCATAGATTCAAACTCTTTACATAGATCTTCATTTCATGAACGAAGATAATGTCATCCTCATAAATTTGCACCATCAGTAAATCTCCGTCTCTTTGTTTGATAAACAACATGCAGTCAATCACACCCCTGCGAAACCCGTGTTTCAGCAGGTGGGTGGAGAGCTTTTCATACCAAGCTCAAGGAACCTGATGTAGCCCGTACAGAGTCTTGTCCAACTTGTAGATCCTGTCCCGATGATAAGGATCCTCGAATCCTTCGGGTTGACTGACGTAGACTTCTTCACAGATTTCCCCATGAAGGAATGCGCTCTTTAAATCTAGTTGATAGACTTTGATCTTCATATACGATGCATAGGCTAGGAAGATACGGATTGCTTCCATTCTAGCCATGGATGCAAACACTTCATTATAGTCGACTCCCTCGACTTGTCTGAAGCCTTGAAAAACCAAACGTGCTTTGTTTCCGATTACAACACCTTGATCATCCTTCTTGCAGCGTAGCACCCATTTGGTGCCAATCAGTTTTACTCCTTTGGGCCTGTCAACGAGTGTCCACACTCCAAGCTTCTTGAACTGTAGCAGCTCTTCCTGCATAGCATTGACCCATGCCTCAGCCTTCAGGGCATCGCTTACGTGTTTGGGCTCGACTTGAGAAACAAAACATTTGAAAGCCCCGTCATTCACGTATCCCTTTTCTATAATTGCGGTATAATCAGTAGAATATAATTGATTTCTTGTCTGCACACCGGAGTGAAGATTCCCAATGATAGTCTCCGGGGGATGATTCACACTGATCCTAGTCATAGGTGTCGTAGGTACGACAACTTCAGTATCAAGATTTGTTATGATAGGTTTAGTATCCAGATTCCCTGATGCATGTTCAGCAGCTGATGAGCTTCCTTCTTGATTAATATTATGCTCAATGCTGGTCTCAATTGCTTCTTCATCGTCTGATGAATCATCACTCTCGTCCTGAGCAGCTACTGAAGATCCCGAAGCACCACTAGCCAGTGTCACGTTGCTGGTATCCAGATTCGGTGTATTTAGGACATCTTACATTATCTGAGCAGTAATCTCTTCATCTGAATCTAGCTGAGGAAGGTTAAATGATTTGAAAAAGCCATTATGTTGAAGAATGACGATGGACCTTTTCCAGCAGGGGGATGGTGTATCGTTGCACATCGACGTTGCACCATACTTCTACCTGACCTATCGAGTTGTTATAAACCCATTCGTCTGGTATGCTGTATCCCAGAAAGATCCCCTGATCTGCTTTCTCGCTGAACTTGCCCTCCGGAGTTTTCTTCAGTAACGCGCATGGAGCTCCAAATGGTTCCAGATACTCCAGGTTAGGTTTGCATTTCTGAAGCAACTCATAGCAAGTCTTCCTATGCCGCTTGACTACTAACACACGATTAAGTTTGTAGCATGCATTGGCAACATTCATTCCAGAACTGTACTGGCAGTTTTGAATCTGCCAACATAGTCCTTGCAGTCTCAATCAAGCTCCTATTCTTCCGTTTAGCAATTCCATTCATCTGTGGCGTGTACACAGAGGTGAACCGATGAACAATTCCCTTTTCCTTGCAGAAAGCATCCATCCACTGATTCATGAATTCAGTTCTATTGTCTGAACGAACCTTCCTGACCTTCAGATTATAGAGGGACTCTAGTGTTGTAATGAGCACCTTGAACGAATCAAAGGATTCTGACTTAGCTTTTAGAAACATCACCCAGGAGAAACGTGAGTAGTCATCTGTGACTACAAAGCAGTACCAGTCTCCAGCGATACTCTTGGTGCTGACAGGACCGAATAAATCCATATGCAGTAGCTCTAGTGGCATCTCGATAGAATTAACGTGCTTGGTCTTGTGAGACTTCTTGGTCTGCTTTCCCTTCTTGCACGAGACACAAAAATCTGGAAGTTTGAAGTTCTTTACTGTAACTCCCTCAACTAGGTTGTTATGAATCAGATGATTCATCTTCCTATGATTTATGTGTCCCATTCTCCTGTGCCATGAGATGGACTCCTTCTCTGTTGCTTTTGATAAAAAGCATTGAACAGACGACTCAGTCGTAGAAGCATTTGACATGTCCAAGATGTACAAATCGTTGTACCTTGATAATGACATTAAGACCTGCTCCTTAGGAATCTCCATCTCATTCTTTCAGAATGTAACACTTCTGATTGTCAAACATCACTTTGAAGCCCTTGTCACATATTTGAGAAACTGAAAGCAAATTATTTTCCAACTGTTGAACAAAATTTACTTTATCAAACTTTACTTGTCCATTACCTACTTCTCCTTGTGCGGTAATGTATCCTTCTTTGTTTCCAGAAAAAGAAACATGCCCCCTTTAATTTGTTTGACATCGAAAAGGAGAGACTGATTTCCAGTCATGTGCCTGGATGCTCCGCTATCTACTATCCATGTGTTGGTAGAAGCACTATAGCGGACAACCTGCATATGATAGAAAATAATTAGTTAAGGAGGGGGACACAAGCCTTGACTGGCTTGGGTTTCCCAGTGGCATCACACATCACAAACTCAACTCACTGACCTTTAGCAGTTGGAGAGACCTCATTCTTCAGCATATCAACACTATCAGACACATCAGATATTTTAGCTTTCCACAGACCATCCTTGTGTAAGGATTGTTTATGGTAAACCTATGACTGATTTACTGTTTGAATTTTAGGTTTATATTCAAAAACATGTTTCACCTCAGGCATCACAGACTTTCCAGTGACTTGTCTGTGTTGTCTGTGGTGTTGGGGAGGAGTAAAAGACCTAGCAGGTGTTTTAGACCAAACATGATTTTTAGATCTCTGTTTTGAAGAAAACTATTTAACATCTTGATCTAGTTCAACTTTAATCCTAGGAGTCTGATAGCGAGGACAGTGTGAAGAGATGTGACCTCGTTTTCCACAAGTATAGCATGATCTCCTCTCAACTGGACTAGGAGATCTCTTGTGGGGTGGGAAGTACACTTCAGCTATGGGCTTTTTGGTCTCGACCTTTTGATTTTCACCTTCTTTGACAAATTTTACTTGTTTAACATTATGATTACTTTGTCATTTAAGAAGATTTTGATCTTGTTTAACCGGTTTAGACTGAGTGGTTTTTGAAGTCTTAGGTTATGTGACATTAGATTTTGAACCCAAACCAAGAGATGCTTGAACATTCTCTTCCACCTTGTTCTCAATGATGGTTTTATCCGTTGTGCCTGAAGTTGATGTCTTTTGATCAGCAACTGGAGGAGCAGGTTTCACTGTAGTGTCCGGATCACTAACCAGAGGAGTAGTCACCACATGGTCCTTGATTGGATTATTGTTTACAGGTCTCTGTTTGGTGTTTAGGAGGATCTCATGTGGTGGAGGCACAACTTTATAACCCAGCCCTTCCCCGTTGTTTCTTTCTTTAACTAAATTTTTCAAGATGTGAGAGGAACTAGCTAAACTATGTAGTTTTTGCTTTAAGGATTCATTTTCAACTTATAAACCAGCTCTGTCCTTTTTAGTTTCCTCAATTTTTTTAGTAAAACTTTATGTCATTCTCTTGGTTAAAAGCAACAACCTCAGTCTCTTTTAATTGTTTACTCAGCAAGCTAATTTTCTCCTTAAAACTGCTTTCATTTTGCTTTAATACTCTATTAGCCTCTATGCAAAGTTTTAAGTCGTTTACTAAGTTATCATTATGTTCTAATAACCTAAAAATTTCAGATCGATGCTTTCCCTAAACTTATTACATTCAACACATGCATGTTTATCAAAGAGATCATCTTTCGATTCTACCTGTGCAGATGTAGATGTGCCAACCATGAAAGTAGTCTGGGGTTCCTAGTGTGCTGAAGATTCTACATTTAGTTCATCATCCACGAGTTGATCAATAGCAGCCAAAGTCTCATCCATATCAGCAGTATCAAGCTCAACTGAGTTCTCCCCCTAACTCGCTGAGTCTTCGTTCAGATCATCAGCCGATGCAATGTTAGCCTGACCATCAGATAAGAAACGGAAGGACCAGTCTTGTCCTTCATCACCTTGTGCTACCATTGCTTTGGAGTCATGGCTGGTTGATGTTGACTTTGGAGTATTGTCTTTATCCTGCCTGTTAAATGATGAAAAAGGGTTGCCATTGCCTGTCTTTTTGGGTTTGACACACTCTCGCTTGAAATGGCCTTTTTCACCGCAGTTGAAACTGGTGACTTTTGACTTGTCGAATCCAAACGTTGTATCTTTTGTAGCCACTAGGTTCTGTCCCATCTTTTTAACAAACTTCTTTGCTCTACGCACAACACTAGTGAGAGCCCACTTATATCTATCCGTTCAAGCTCTGTTTCATCAACCTGTTCATAATCTTCGTTGGCCAAGTGGCAGTTACCAATCTTTCCTGCTACTAACCCGTCATAAGAATGTACAACAGCCACAAGTAGATCCATATGCTCCTTAGCAACTTCAACAGTTACGTTGCCCAAATTCTCTGTATTTAACTTTGTCAATTGAATTTCTGGAGCATTGAATTGGACACTTGATGATCCACCTATTTCACAACTTGAGGAAGTACTTAGAATGCTAGCAGATGTGTTAGACACGAAAGCAGTCTGCAAAGGAACACTCGAAGACGCTGTAGTAGGAGTCACATTGTAGAGAGAAGGATTCTGAGTGTAGTTACCTTTCTTAGACTTGTACTTATTTCGAACCTCTTCCTCCCTCAACTTCAGAATAAAGTCATTAATGTCCAAGGTCTCCAACACAACATTATGTCTCAAAGTGGAAACAAATGAATCCCCCTTATTAGGTAACCCATCAGCCAAGCTTGCCACCTTGTCTTCCATGGACGTTTTAACCCATGAGTGTGCAGTTCACTCATCAAATGATAGAAGCGGTCGATCACATCATCCAAACTTTCATTCCCAATAGACGAGAAGTTATCAAATTCTTTCTTCAACGCTTTCGCCTTCAGAGACTTAAGTGTTGCATTTCATTCATATCGCTTCTCAAGAGCCTCCCATAACTTTTTGCACTGCTTGTGTTCTGAGAACTGATGGAAGATGTCTTTAGGAATGGACTGTGTCAACAATGCATAGGCCTTCTTCTCAGCATTGTACGCAGTCTTTTGTGCCTCATTCAAACCACTTAGTGTTACTGGAACACCATCAGCTCCAACTAGCAAAGTGTAGCCAGTCTCAATAGTGTTCCATAGGTTTGTGTCTACTCCATTCAGATGAATTTCAAACCGTTGCTTCCATTGGGGATAATCGTCAAGAGACAGAAGCTTTGGTGGTTTGTTATGATTCCCGATCTCATTCTCCAAGAGCAATAGATTCTGGATCCTGGAGTCCTTCCTTGCTGAGAGTGCAAAGTTCTGTGTGTCCATATTGAATTAGTCTTAAAACTTGAAAACCAACTGTGTATACGACTGGGGATGCGACTGGGGTGCGACTGAGACTCGACTGGGCGATTGAGCTTAGTCGTGTGACTGAGCAGACGACTAGGACAGTTGTGCGAGTGAACAAACCGACAGGGCCAATCGTGCGATTGAGCAAGCGACTGGGCCAATCGTGCGATTGAGCTGAGCGAATGGACTTCAGTCGTGCGATTGAGTTAATCGTGCGACTAAGACTGCTGACTTCGAAATTTTTCAAACTTTTCACGCACTTCGACCCAAAAACACAATTTGGAAAACCCTAGTAGGCTGAAACTCGGAAAAGACTAACTTTTGAACACATGCACTCGTAAAAACTGGATTTTTATGCAGAAAGAACAGATCTTTTGATTAAAAACGTTGACTTTTGCAAAAACGCGATTGAATCCACGAATAATCAAGAGCCAAAGCTCTGATACCACTTGTTAGGACCGTGTACGGATGGAGTACTAACTGATTCAACGTGAAATCAGATCAAATAGTGCGGAACCATATTTGATTGGCGATCCAATCAGGGAGAACGTTAATCCGATCAAAACTAACAATGAGAATACGTTAAGAATTGATTAGAATCGATCAGAAACGTTCTATGAAGTTGGAAGGGATTCTCTGGATGAACAGGAACGGCTAGGGTTAAGAATTCTTGAAGTCTATTGTTTTTCCACGAATTAAGTGGTATTTATAGGTTACAGCTCTCATTCGTACGACTGAGCCATGCGTATGGCTCAGTCGTGCGACTGAGTCATATGATTGATTCATTCTTACGACTGAGTCAGTCTTATGACTCAATCGTGCGATTGACTCAATCACCTGGTTCAGTCGTGCGACTGGCCCATTCGCATGGTCCAGTTGTGCGACTGAATCATGTGACTTAGTTAAACACATTCCTGAACCTTTAATGATACAGAACTATGTGTAACAACTGTAAACCTATATAACATGTTCATATAAGCGTGTAACAATCAATCATATTAATAGATATAACTTTCAACAACCAATAAACATTCAAAGAAGAGTTTTTCATTTCATATATTAACCATTACATAAGTGTTACAAAATGAAAGTCAATTACATTTGAGCTCACTAGAACTAGAACTAGGGACATGTGTACCAACAGGCTTAGCATCTCTTTGAAAGCTCTTAGAACCAAAATCTTCTTATTCCACAGACCGCTCAAAAATCTCCTAAGGAAGATTGATTACCATATACCTGTGGGACACACAAATACTTGTTGATCTAATTCACCTAATTAATCACTGATATGTGTCAAAAATCTATGTATGGATTTAAATGGACAAGCATACTGACAATCGTCATGGTTCAATCGCACGACTGAAGGTCACCCCAGTATAAATAGAGGGGGAGTCAGTCAGAGTCGCCCCTTCACTTTAATCTCTCTTTCAGACGCATGACACACACATCCCCTGCAAAAATTTTATTCAATCTATATAGACTTGTTTTTGAAGTTACTGAAGATTTGCATTGATTATACAGGTACTGAGAGACAATGTTATACCTTAAAATCAGTAACTACACGACAACATGATCGAAATACGACCTAAATGAGAACCAAAACTAAGTTTGACCAATAGACTACTAAAACTAAGAATCTTGACCAAATAAAAGGTATTAGGAGCTTAGTCGGACATATGCGAACCTACTGAGCCAATCCTCGATGTTTAACATCAAGTGTTGCTAAAAAAATTGAATTTGAATGGACAAACCGTCTGTCATACAAATGGACACCCGGATGAACTTCAATCGCACGACTGAGCTACGCGAATGGCTCAATCGCTTGACTGAGATGGACGAATCACTCAATCTCACGACTGAACCATACGTATGAGTTCAGTCGCACGACTGAGATCAACGCAAGAAAGATCATACGTCTTAGCCCAATCGCATGACTCAGTCGTACGCATGAGCTCATTCGCACGACTAGATCTCAGTCGCACAGTCTATGCGCACGACTAGATCTCAGTCGCACAGTTCATTCGCACGACTGAACAAAATCTTCAAGTTCATTGAAACAAACTGTTAATCTTTGACACTTACTAACGTTTATTTACTTTGTGTCACAGATGGCGAGTCGGTGGACGATGAGCACAAAGCACAATATTTGTGCTCATCTTGACCTGTCATCCCGCAACGCAGCGGAGTTTCCCGGCATCATTACATTTCTACGGCGATCGAGGATCTTCAGGGCTATCTAGACACCGTGCACGCCATATAGATCAGTACAGCAGGCTTTCTGGGAAAGCGCTGCAGTAGACAGGTCCTCTAAGCCACATCGTATCAGGAGCTCCATTTTTGGAGAGGATATAGAGATCACTGAGGAGGATCTCAGGACTGTCCTAGAGTTCAGGAATGACGCTAATTGCCTCACACGATTGCATCCCCTTACAGTTCGAGGATGTTTCTTGAGAGCCAAGTACTCTGGGGACATCAATGCAGGTGTGCTCAACAAGAGCAACCTGTGCCCCCACTTCAAGTACTTGCAACACGTGCTGCTGAGATGCATCGCCTCTCGAAAGGGAGGTTTTGACGAGCTTTCTGATCAGATGCAGAACGCCTACGTGGCTGTAACACCTCCGAAATCCAGCCCAATTAGAAAGCCTAATGTATTATAGGAACCAATAAAGGTCCGGATTGATCTGGGCTTACCAAAGAAATCTTGCAAAACGGAACTAGCCTTTTTGGGCCCAATAAGCCCAATAAGGGCCCGAATTTATAAAAAGGCCCGTTTAAGGCCCAAATACACGTTTAGGAACTAATTAAACAAGAGAACATGAAAAAAATGAATTATTATGTGATTTGAAATAACTATGGAAAGATCCAAACTAAAAGCAGATTCAGAACCCATACTGAGTAAAATCCGACAATTTACCGCGTACTACGTCTGAATTCCATCATAAATCCTTAAAATGGGTTGTCATACAATCTAAATAATTGTTAACCTTAACTAATATCATAAATAGTGCTTGCTAAAAGATTCTTCATCAATCATGCATAAACAACGGAATTTCATAACTGAAACGCGAATACCGGTTTTCACCGACATTTAAATGTCATCTGATACGTCGACCGAGCCTCGTAACTCCGTAATTATTCATCTAATCATTGTTTATTATCATAAAATACTAAATTTGTGAGTGATACGTTGTCCGGAATAAACGCGTTCCGAAAACACGATCGTGACGTGAATCGGGTCTAGAATTAGGTCAAAACCCGAGAATTGGACAGATAAGGCTTTAACGCGACTGACCTGGGAGGATAACGCTCAAAATATCATTTTAATACGTAATTGCATGCATTTAAACATCAAAATAATAATAAAAGCGCTCGTTCGAGGAAAACGCGTAAAACCGTTAACGTGTCGATTTCACGGTATCGTTTAACTGCTCGGTATGTTTTAATGGAATAAAATTCGTAATCCTGGAATACTTATAACGTTTTGTATAATTGAATCCAACGGGTAGCGAAATTTTAAAGTCGCGCGAAAAACTTAATCGAACGCGTTACGAACCGACTTAATAACGAACCCATTAACAACACCCTCTTATAAACTCTTTTATTCTCCATTTTAGGGTTTTATATAGAAATTTAGGGCAGAAAGAGAGGGAGAGTTCGCAGCTCCCCTTCCCCTCTCTCTCGGTCGAACCCCGATCTCCGGCCACCGGCGGCCGATTCCGGCGAGTGCCGGCGAGTGGCACACCCTTCCTTACTTCCCTCGACCCCCTGAACACCAAAACAACCTTAATTTCTCTCCAAACGCAACATAGCGATAGGGAATCAAAGGTAGAGGTGACGGGTGCAGGTTGGTATCGAAGGCTATTGGAGGTGGCGGCGGCTCAGATATGTGGTCATCGCAGGCAGCAGGGTCGGTTGCGGTTGTCACGGCGGTGGCTATTGCGGTTGTGGAGGTCGACCGCGGCTATGGTTGCGATGACAATGGTGAAGGTGACAGCATCAGTGGTGCATGTCGGCTGTGGTTGTGTTGGTTGGTTGTGGTGAATATTGACTGTTTGTGGTTGGTGGTCGGAGACCACCACAACTCTCGGTTAGGGATGTTGCAGGGATGGTTAGCGATGGCTGTGGTGTGGGTTTCGGTAGTGGCGGCCGACCTCAAAGTCGGTTTTGGTCTGCGGCATGTTACTGGCAGAGGCGACGGTGATGATTGTGGCTGTGGTCGCGTTGGTGGTGGGTTGTGCGATAGTGTTAGTACTGGTTGTCGATGGTTGTGCATGGTGATAGTGAAGGCGATGGCTGTGTTGTTGTTGGTTGTGGTGATTGTCGGCCGTGGGACGCCCATGATGGTGATGTTGGTTGTAAGGGGTGAGGAAAACTGGAGTGATGGTCGGCTGCGATTGGTGGTAAGGTAATCTGTGTTTGTGGTTGTGCCATTGTCGGTTATGGTGTTGGTTGTGATTGTGTGGGCGGTCGTGATTATGGTGATGGTTGTTGTTGCTCGTAGTAGCGGATGTGTTAAAATGGTAAGGTGGGGGCTTTGTTCAAGCACGGTCAACCGAGGTCAACGGATAGCCAACAACAAGAACATGGTGAGGACGAGTGGGTTAAAATACATAACCGAGTGGAAGGTAATATCGCACACGCAACGCATTGAAATTGAATTATAAATTGCATACGTATTTTTGAGCTCTAATTATATAAAAGGCATAAATTATAAAATATATGAACTATAAACGAAAACGAACGTCGCTTGTTATAAATGTTTGATTTAAATGGATGGTTTGGACCCGAGATTTAAATAACAGCGCTAGTTATTAGAAACCAACCTAGATAAGATATATGAAGCATTACATTTTGGGAAATGGTTATAACATGTTATTGATTAAACAAATAAGTTGATCTCATGCCACGTTAAATCGTTACAAGACTTAGAGATGTAAAATACATTCAAATATGATTGTGCATTTGCATATATATACAATAGATATTTAGGTTAATCGGCATCTACATGTTTTATTTAAAGTAAAAGACCTAAATTGCGTTAATGATACATCATCTTGTTGTTATTAATAGTTGGTAATCTCATTGCTATTGAAATAAATATATTTGGTATCACCCTTTTTATTAAATATATCATCAACTGTTATCAATAATTGGATTATTTAACGTCAACCAAGTTAACAAATATGATATGAACGTGAACATTATAAACCTCGCTTGAAACATTATATAATACTTACATGTTAATGCAAGTTATTTATAAAGATTTGGGATCCATGATATAAATTGATTTCTCTACATTCTTCATGCTGAGACTCAATTCTTGATTAAGTGCATTAACTAACCTAATGTACATGAATTAATTCATGACAATTAACAAATACACAAGAAGCTAAGGATACTAATCACCAACATTAAGTTAACTAAAGAGCTCAACTGCACGCATGTAATAACGTCATGCTAATTCTAAACGTGAATCTTATATGTTCTAGTTAGGAATTGCTTTGTTGGTGATCATCACTTTTCTTTATCAAGCTCTGAAATTATATAAGGATACCAGGTGAGTTCTAGTGATCCCTTTTTACTTAATGTTTTTGGGATGAAACATGCTCTTTTGTTTTATGAACTATGATTGTGCTTTACTTGATGCTTGTATGTGGGACTTTTGGATACCTGCTGATACTTATATCATGATCATTAATTCTTTTGTGAACCGCTTGTTTTATGTGGATAGATCTATTTGGGGAATCCCCCACGCACAGTGGCTCCCGCTACAGTGAGGTACCCTACTGAGATCCTGAGGGGTCGTTTGTGGCATGTAACAGGTTTTGAATAAGAAACTATGGTGAACCATCCTGGCAGGAATGGTTCACTGTTCTGAGGCTTGGTTCCTTCCTTCGGGAATATCCGGTTAAACATAAGTTTAGAAGAGGCCAACCGGGGACCAAGTGCAGGGTTGATTGTGATACCCCACGATGACTGATACTAAAAATGATGCTTTTAAAATCAAATGAGATTTTTCATAAGCTTTTACATTTGATTCTAAACTTTTAAATGTGGACTTCAGAGTCTCTTTTGTTTAAGACTTAAAGCACATATGTTTTGAAAATTTTACTAATGGATTCTAAAGAGACTTTTGTTTTCTGAAACTTTAACCACTTGAACTCACCAACCTTATGTTGACACAAAATCTTTTTGAGCATGTCTTCAGGTACAGCTAGGGAGAATAGTTGAGCTATAGAAGTTACCCAAATCCGAAGCAAGATACGAGGGTAGAGGTTAAAGACAAAGGTTGAGCCTAGAAGCCTTAATTACTGAAGCTTCAAGAAATATTCACCGAGAGATTGATCACGACACCTATAGGTTGTAGGTTGAAGCACCTTGTGAATTGGAAACAAAGCCAATATTTTAATGTAAATATCATGTGACACTTTGTAATAAAACATTTAGTTTCCGCTGCATTTGGTTGTTGTTTACTAATCATGACGTCCCGCCTCTCTGGGCCCGGGGTGTGATAGATTGGTATCAGAGCCAAAGGTTGTAGAGAAGTAGGTCTGCTTCGCGAGACCTAAACTACAACCATATGAACCCCATAGGACCAAATTAGTAAGATGACTCATCCGAGCTTTGTTGAACCAAGGTGTAGAAATGTGGGTTTGCTTTGCGATACCTAAGCTGTAACCATAAATAGGACCTGCCTAGTAGGTTGTTTCCATGATCCAGTGATTCGAAGTTTGCAGCAAGAATAGGTTCCCTTAAGAACTCCCATCTTTAACTTGTATATCTTAAGGATTACATATATCCCATTAAGAATTCTCTACCTTATAAGAAACCTTGATACATTAGGGTATTACCTATGATAGGTGCACCCGAGTAAACCAGGAGGGTATGGAACCTTCTGGAATGGACTATTAGGACCACTGAACATCGAGTACTAAGAATGATAGAAACCAAAAGTGTGCATATATATTAGGACTTAAATTTTGGAGATATACTTATCTGATTGCACAGCTGACTTTTGTCACTATGTGAAACAACTTCTGTTAGCTATACACTTGATACGACCTGTGCCTTTACGTGAGACAACTGCTATAATGATACTTGTTGGAATGATGATACTTGCTTATATGCTTCATTTATATGATGATACTTGTTAGAATATAGCGATAAGATACTAACCATGATGCCTTTTTGTTTGATCTGCTCCCTAGAATATTATGTACCTGAATGCTCATTATTTGCTTGATTTGTTTAAACTGCACTTTGACACAATTGTTGGGTTAGTAAGATTGTTAGCATAATTAGAATCTAAGTGTGCTTAATTGTAGATGATGAACAAATGGGAATTGTAACTCAAAGACCTAATTGCATAAATCAGAACTTATGATGGGAATAACCAGGATGATAGTGTAAGGTAAATTGACTATTACGGGTGCACACGTAATGGTGAATTTATAGGTACACTTGAATTCTGGTGGGCCCTGTCATGTAAACTAGTATCTATGTATAACATTTAAAGAACCAATAAATACAAGAATGAACACAAATATTTGGAATATATTCAATGATTTCATGTTCAAAACTTTCATGCTGGGCGAAAGCCATTTGACACTTAAAGAGCTACCAGGGATGACGTTGCAGTAACTATTCTTTTCTTCTTCTTCTCTTTTCTTTTGTTCTACCACCCTATTGCATTTATAATGATGCAATTATCTGACTCAAAATATCGTCAGGTGTTGTTCTCAAACTCAACTGGTCTCGTGCTGAGAGTACGGTACTTCACCTAAGTTATGCGCGTACTTTAGCAATATTGTTCATTCTTTTGTGATGCCCAAGGATTTCTTCCTACCTATTACAGAATTGTTTCAACTTTGTCGGTATCGTAAGAGACTCCCTAACATAAACTCTACAACCGAGAATAGATTGGAGTAATGGACTGTCGAGAAGCACGTCATGTAGTCAATGACATAGAAGACTTGTCACTTCTTTCTTCCTTATTAGCCTACACATCATAGGACATTCTGGACTCTAGAATTCCTCTATTAATTTCTTAAAGTCTTTGATAACTGATTACTTAATACCTATTCGACGTCATAGAACCACTTAATCCAAAAGAAAATCCTTAATATCAGCTCTGATAATGATTAGCAATCACCTCTCATAGTACCAAGTGTTGTGAAATCCTTCATCGTCAATGAATCATTAGTTACCTACTAACAATCTTTACCTGCAACATAAGTTGAATTAGTTTGACCGTGCTTTTAACTGGCCGTGTTGTTGGTAAACTTCTGAGTGCCAGAATAAATAGGAGATGAAACATCGTTCTAAAATCCTGATTCCATAGAAATAAAGGATCAAGTGCTAGAGATATTTGCCGAGAAAACTAACCTTCGAGCTTTCAAAACAAAAATATGAATTTACAACTTCTGTGAATTCCCGGTTTCCACTCACCCTCTGTTCTCGATTTATTCTCTTAACGAGTAGTGCTACTCACCTTAAGCCCTATAGCATAACCCTCATCTTTAGAAACGCGTGATAGCCGATGCAGAAAACTTTAAAACCTTGTAAGTCATCTCTACCCGGAGAGGTCTACTAGCCAAGTGATAAGTTCGTGATTCGAGAGTGAGGATCATGAAGCTGGAATACGATCTCGAAGCTATGTAAAAGGTTATTAGAGTGGTAGTTAGCCTCCTTACGCTAGCAAGCACCTTGATAAAGTCCTAAACTAGTTCGAATCGATACGGTCGATGATAATGAAGAATTCATGGGGAAGACTCATGGTTGAACTTAAAGGATGGTATTGCTCCAAAAGATGTATTAAGAAGCATAGAAGATCAGCTACAAGAAATCTCGTGTGATAAATCACTTGAGATCCAACTACAATGAAGTGGTAAACATGCACCAGATTGTAGACAAAGAAAGTCTGCATAATCATCCCCAATCGTAAGCGTTGGTGTTAATCCTCTTTAAATTTTTAAACCTCTCCTAAAGTGATTCTCTAATACCTTACCCTAGAGCGCTCCGTACTGTCGGAAATTCAAGCTAAAAGTCTCACTCTCATATCTCGTGGAACAATCGATATGCTTATAAGAAATTAGAATCTAAACAGAGTTACTTGCTTCACGAATAGACCCTCTACAGTGCGCAGTTACATTGAAGAATGTGGACCGAGGAAGAGGTCATCTAGAAGGTTGATCTTAATTTGGAAGCACTATGAAGGAATTAGTGGAAACGGTTGCAACAATTCTGTAGCTTAAGACAACAGTTGAGGTTGCTCTTAAGGGAATTGAGTCGGAAAATAGAAGTAATATATGTATGGAGGTGCTGTACTTGAAACTTATATTAAGGAGCTGGTGGAAGGAAAGAAGATTCTAAAGCTGTTAGATAAACAGTCCATAAGACCTGGTATGTCATCTTGAGGAAACTTAAACTCTTTGTGGAAGGAAAATAGAATGCTCCAAGTATAGATAGACTACTGAGAGCTAAATAAAGTCACCAAGGATAAGTGATACCCTCTCCCTAGATATGTTCACCTGCTTAATCAATTGCAAGACGCTACCTACATCCTAATTGTTATCAGCCGTGATTATAAGGAAAACGACATTACAAAAGTAGCTGTTAAAAACAAGATATGGCAAGTACGAAGGTTGTGGTCAAGCCCATGTGGGAGGACCTACAAATTTCACGGTATTCAGGAGTCTCATGGATGGGATTTGTAAGCCATACTAGATAGGTCTGTCATTTTGTCACTACTAATGAGCATGAAATTCGAGACAATTCGCTAGAATGCGAGGCTATAAAATTCCGGGAAGAAGTAAAAACCCAATTGAGATGCGTCAATGCTTAGGGTTAGGAGAAAGTTGTAGAAGGATTAATAAAATCTTGATTCGTGTAGCTATACGACCAGCATCGTTATTCTTGGGAAAGTGCGGAAATCGATTGGGCATGAATAAGAAAGTTTCAGATGTGTTGATGCAACGGTACATGGCAATCTCTAGTCGCCCGATGAATCAAGAAAATATATGGAGAGCTACATTAAGCATGAACTGGAAACTTCCGCAAAATAAAAGGATGCACCTGGATACATTATCGACGCGACATTACCAACTACACATCAGAATACTAGATCAAGTAGAATAAGGTGATCGACAATCGGTAATGTCAACCGCATTGACAAGTGTGGATAGGAGGCCATCATCCGCATTGTCCTAAGACATCCGTATTACCAAATGCGAGAGAAAAAGTCTTGACCGCATTGGTATCTGCTTACCCTCTTTGACTAATGCAGAGAGCCTACAGTTAGGCTTTTCTTCTATTGCCTTCACTGTATCATTTCTTGAACTTGTAAATTCTCCTAGCGTTGGTTCCCGAGAGTTTATGGCACATCCTATATCGAAAAACTCTTGACATGCGTCTGATAAGATGAATGGATCTACTCGAAGACTGATATTATGATACAGAACCGTTCCGGGAAAAGAAGCATACTCGAAGAAGCACATAGTGGAAGAAAAGACTTAACCCCTTAAGAAGAAATAATGGAAGGAAGAGATCGAAGAAATCTTTCGGAAGAAAGTTGAGAACTAAGAAGGAGGCCTTGAAAGATGAAGACCTTCGTGTGTGGCCTAACCTCTTCATTTTAAGCAATCGGGAAAACATCTTAGTTTTAGCTTGGTAGTTTCGAATCCTCAAGACTCATACTATGGGTGTATCACACTCGGAAACAATATTAGCGATACTAAAATTTCGAGGATGAAATTTCTTAAAGGAGGGGAGAATGTAACACCTTCGAAATCCAGCCCAATTAGAAAGCCTAATGTATTATAGGAACCAATAAAGGTCCGGATTGATCTGGGCTTACCAAAGAAATCTTGCAAAACGGAACTAGCCTTTTTGGGCCCAATAAGCCCAATAAGGGCCCGAATTTATAAAAAGGCCCATTTAAGGCCCAAATACACATTTAGGAACTCATTAAACAAGAAACCATGAAACAATGAATTATTAGGTGATTTGAAATAACTATGGAAAGATCCAAACTAAAAGCAGATTCAGAACCCATACTGAGTAAAATCCGGCAATTTACCGCGTACTACGTCTGAATTCCATCAGAAATCCTTAAAATGGGTTGTCATCCAATCTAAATCATTGTTAACCTTAATTAATATCATAAATAGTGCTTGCTAAAAGAATCTTCATCAATCATGCATAAACAACGGAATTTCGTAACTGAAACGCGAATACCGGTTTTCGACGGCATTTAAATGTCATCTGATACGTCGACCGAGCCTCGTAACTCCGTAATTATTCATCTAATCATTGTTTATTATCATAAAATACTAAATTTGTGAGTGATGCATTGTCCGGAATAAACGCGTTCCGAAAACGCGATCGTGACGTGAATCGGGTCTAGAATTAGGTCAAAACCCGAGAATTGGACAGATAAGGCTTTAATGCGACCGACCTGGGAAGATAACGCTCAAAATATCATTCTAATACGTAATTGCATGCATTTAGACATCAAAATAAAAATAAAAGCACTCGTTCGAGGAAAACGCGTAAAACAGTTAACGTGTTGATTTCGCGGTATCGTTTAACTGCTCGGTATGTTTTAATGCAATAAAATTCATAATCCCGGAATACTTATAGCGTTTCTTATAATTGAATCCAACGGGTAGCGGAATTTTAAAGTCGCGCGAAAAACTTAGTCGAACGCGTTACGGACCGACTTAATAACGAACCCATTAACAACACCCTCTTATAAACTCTTTTTATTCTCCATTTTAGGTTTTGTATAGGAATTTAGGGCAGAAAGAGAGGGAGAGTTCGCAGCTCCCCTTCCCCTCTCTCTCGGTCGAACCCCGATCTCGGGCCACCGGCAGCCGATTCCGGCGAGTGCCGGTGAGTGGCA
This sequence comes from Flaveria linearis, assembly GCA_024085815.1. Taxonomy (NCBI): domain Eukaryota; kingdom Viridiplantae; phylum Streptophyta; class Magnoliopsida; order Asterales; family Asteraceae; genus Flaveria; species Flaveria linearis. Next base: position 28,135 of record JABSNV010000881.1, on the reverse strand, counting down.
CACCCTTCCTTGCTTCCCTCGACCCCTAAACACAAAAACGACCTTAATTTCTCTTCGAACGCAACATAGCAATGGGGAATCGAAGGTAGAGGTGATGGATGTAGGTTGGTATCGAAGGCTATTGGAGGTGGCGGCTCAGATCTGTGGTCATCGCAGGCAGCGGGGTCGGTTGTGGTTGTCACGGCGGTGGCTATTGCGGTTGTGGAGGTCGACCGCGGCTATGGTTGCGATGACGATGGTGAAGGTGACAGCATCAGTGGTGCATGTCGGCAGTGGTTGTGTTGGTCGGTTGTGGTGAATATTGACTGTGATGGTTGTGGTTGTTGGTCGGAGTGTGAAGTCACTGGATCGATAGGCATCCGAGCGTGTTCTTGACGGAAGGTGATAAACCAAAAGACGAATAATAGTATGAACATAATCGAATGATTTCATTGATAAAACCTAACGATTACAAGCTCGTTACAACATAAGAATCAAGACTCTTGGCAAGGGGAGATCGAGCATGATCTCCCCTCTCATCCGGCAGCACCTAGGCCCCGGGCAGACTATCAAAAACCCCTTAGGTTTCTACACATTGAAACTGGTATATATAGGCTTCGACCCATATTATATGCGACTGGGCACATTCGTGCGATTGGACCATGCGTATGGTTCAATCATACGACTGGACCATGCGTATGGTTCAATCGTACGACTGGACCATTCTTATGGTTTAGTCTTACGAATGCCCCCAATCGCATCTCTCAATCGCACGACTGGTCCATTAGCATGGCTCAGTCGTACGACTGAGTCTCATTCGCATATGCTCCTGCGAATGACCCAGTTTCATGTGTTTACAAGGTGTATAACATTAAGCCTAGACTATTCGTCAAGCGACGGACACACTATATATGACAATATATGCTCAACAAATTCCCCTTGGACGTTGCTTGGGAATAGTAGATAACACCTCTTAAAATCTTCAGTCAATCTTTGCTCTGGTTTCCAATAGAATCAAACGAACAACCATATTAGCCAACCTTGCCGATCCGTCAGGTTACTACAATATCCCTGGAAATGAATTTAAGCACAATAGCTTTCGTTTACTTTGTAGAACACCATCATAGCAGCAAGATTCCCCATATGACTGATTTTTCCAGATAATAACATGAACAGTTTTCCATTGCTCCAATCTTCACACAGGCTAACCTGATTAACATTAACAACTGCAGAAATTCCCCCTCACATTCAGCATATCCCAATATATAAACGTTGTGCTCTCCTAACGTCTTCATACAGTGTATTAGGCAAAAGATTGAAGGTTCCAATCTACAGCTGACAATCTCAAACAAATCAGCATGCATGCAGATTCATCATCAGAAAACAATTCACATCATCACTTTCTGATTGCGTCTTCAATTTCTCTATACTTGGATTCCCCCTTGGATGAGAATCCTCTCTGTGTGGATAGATATAACTTGATTGGCCCATAAATAGTCAGATGCTCCTGACTACCCCACAAAATCAGCACCGACAACTGACATCTTCTCTTCTCTCTTTCGTGTTCTATCAACATTCACCTATTCTGGAAGTCCAACGAATAATGGGGTATCCATGGAACTTGTTTGACATAAGAACCTCAGGGTGAATGTCCTTTGCTCATCCTCAACTCTTGTATAGACTCTCCAGGAAAATCTTCACTATTGACCCGAAGACGAACTATACATGACCTGATAATTTTCCCAAAAGAATTTTACTTTACCAAAATTTTTCAGAAGGCTTCCCGACTGATAAAAATAGTTTAGGGAAAAATTCGTACAAGAAGCTGTTCCAGACTCTTTTTTTTTGGTCTGGAACAAATGCGGATGAGTCAATGCGGATGGCTCATTCGGGCGATTGAACATACGACTGGTCCAATCGCACGATTGAACATATGACTGGTCCAGTCGCACGAATGGTCCATTAGCATGGTCCAGTCGTACGAATGGTCCATTCGCATGGTCCAGTCGTACGAATGGTTCATTCGCATGGCCCACAGCCGCCAGGGCTGCCCAAAACCCTAATCTGACGAATTTGACGTGAACCGAATCAAGATAGACATCATCAGATTTGCAAGGGTGATAGGAACATGGTTTCGAATTCGATTTTAACATAGAAACACCACATGTACCCAGATCTGAGCAAAACACGAAGAACACGAAGTGGGTTTAACGTCAAGATCTGAAATTTGATCCAGAAATCAAGAGCTCGGGTTGCTAGAATGATTGTTAGATCATTCTAGCAGTAACTGGCTCTGATACCAATTGTGAAGTCACTGGATCGATAGACATCCGAGCGTGTTCTTGACGGAAGGTGATAAACCAAAAGACGAATAATAGTACGAACATAATCGAATGATTTCATTGATAAAACCTAATGATTACAAGCTCGTTACAACATAAGAATCAAGACTCTTGGCAAGGGGAGATAGAGCATGACCTCCCCTCTCATCCGGCAGCACCTAGGCCCCGGGCAGACTATAAAAAAACCCCTTAGGTTTCTACATATTGAAACTGGTATATATAGGCTTCGGCCCATATTAGATGCGACTGGGCCCATTCGTACGATTGGACGATGCGTATGGTTCAATCGTACGACTGGACCATGCGTATGGTTCAATCGTACGACTGGACCATTATTATGGTTCAGTCTTACGAATGCCCCTAATCGCATCTCTCAGTCACACGACTGGTCCATTAGCATGGCTCAGTCGTACGACTGAGTATCATTCGCATATGCTCCTGCGAATGACCCAGTTTCATGTGTTTACAAGGTGTATAACATTAAGCCTACACTATTCGTCAAGCGACGGACACACTATATATGACAATATTTGCTCCAACACGGAGACCACCACAACTCTCGGTTAGGGATGTTGCAGGGATGGTTAGCGATGGCTGTGGTGTGGGTTTCAGTGGTGGCAGCCGACCTTAAAGTCAGTTTTAGTTTGCGGTATGTTAGTGGCAGAGGCGACGGTGATGATTGTGGCTGTGGTTGCGTTGGTGGTAGGTTGTGCGATAGTGTTAGTACTGGTTGTCGATGGTTGTGCATGGTGATAATGAAGCCGATGGCTGTGTTGTTGTTGGTTGTGGTGATTGTCGGCCGTGGGACGGCCATGATGGTGATGTTGGTTATAAGGGGTGAGGAAAACTGGAGTGATGGTCGGCTGTGATTGGTGGTAAGGTAATCTGTGTTTGTGGTTGTGCCATTGTCGGTTATGGTGTTGGTTGTGATTGTGTGGGTGGTCGTGATTGTGGCGATGGTTATTGTTGCTCGTAGTAGCGGATGTGTTAAAATGGTAAGGTGGGAGTTTTGTTCAAGCACGGTCAACCGAGGTCAACGGATAGCCAACAACAAGAACATGGTGAGGACGAGTGGGTTAAAATACATAACCGAGTGGAAGGTAATATCGCACGTGCAACTGATTGAAATTGAATTATAAATTGCATACGTATTGTTGAGCTCTAATTATATAAAAGGCATAAATTATAAAATATGTGAACTATAAACAAAAATGAACGTCGCTTGTTATAAATGTTTGATTTAAATGGATGGTTTGGACCCGAGATTTAAATAACAACGCTAGTTATTAGAAACCAACCTAGATAAGATATATGAAGCATTACATTTTGGGAAATGGTTATAACATGTTATTGATTGAACAAATAAGTTGATCTCATGCCACGTTAAATCGTTACAAGACTTAGAGATGTAAAATACATTCAAATATGATTGTGCATTTGTATATATACAATAGATATTTAGGTTAATCGGCATCTACACGTTTTATTTAAAGTAAAAGACCTAAATTGCGTTAATGATACATCATCTTGTTGTTATTAATAGTTGGTAATCTCATTGCTATTGAAATAAATATATTTGGTATCACCCTTTTTATTAAAAATATCATCAACTGTTATCAATAATTGGATTATTTAACGTCAACCAAGTTAACAAATATGATATGAACATGAACATTATAAACCTCGCTTGAAACATTATATAATACTTACATCGTCAATGCAAGTTATTTATAAAGATTTGGGATCCATGATATAAATTGATTTCTCTACATTCTTCATGTTGAGACTCAATTCTTGATTAAGTGCATTAACTAACCTAATGTACATGAATTAATTCATGAAAATTAACAAATACACAAGAAGCTAAGGATACTAATCACCAACATTAAGTTAACTAAAGAGCTCAACTGCACGCATGTAATAACATCATGCTAATTCTAAACGTGAATCTTATATGTTCTAGTTAGGAATTGCTTTATTGGTGATCATCACTTTTCTTTATCAAGCTCTGAATTTATATAAGGATACCAGGTGAGTTCTAGTGATCCCTTTTTACTTACTGTTTTTGGGATGAAACATGCTCTTTTGTTTTATGAACTATGATTGTGCTTTACTTGATGCTTGTATGTGGGACTTTTGGATACCTGCTGATACTTATATCATGATCATTAATTTTTTTGTGAACCGCTTGTTTTATGTGGATAGATCTATTTGGGGAATCCCCCACGCACAGTGGCTCCTGCTACAGGGAGGTACCCCACTGAGATCCTAAGGGGTCGTTTGTGGCATGTAGCAGGTTTTGAATAAGAACTATGGTGAACCATCCTGGTAGGAATGGTTCACTGTTCTGAGGCTTGGTTCCTTCCTTCGGGAATATCCGGTTAAACACAAGTTTAGAAGAGGCCAACCGGGGACCAAGTGCAGGGTTGATTGTGATACCCCACGATGACTGATACTAAAAATGATGCTTTTAAAATCAAATGAGATTTTTCATAAGCTTTTACACTTGATTCTAAACTTTTAAATGTGGACTTTCAGAGTCTCTTTTGTTTAAGACTTAAAGCACATATGTTTTGAAAATTTTACTAATGGATTCTAAAGAGACTTTTATTTTCTGAAACTTTAACCACTTGAACTCGCCAACTTTATGTTGACACAAAATCATTTTGAGCATGTCTTCAGGTATAGCTAGGGAGAATAGTTGAGCTATAGAAGTTACCCAAATCGGAAGCAAGATACGAGGGTAGAGGTTAAAGACAAAGGTTGAGCCTAGAAGCCTTAGTTACTGAAGCTTCAAGAAATATTCACCGAGAGATTGATCACGACACCTATAGGTTGTAGGTTGAAGCACCTTGTGAATTGGAAACAAAGCCAATATTTTAATGTAAATATCATGTGACACTTTGTAATAAACCATTTAGTTTCCGCTGTATTTTGATTGTTGTTTACTAATCGTGACATCCCGCCTCTCTGGGCCCGGGGTGTGACAGTGGCATTGGTGCTAAATCATCCTTTTAGCTTTTCAAGGATGATCTTCACCTATCTAGTGGAGAACATTGAGGCTAAGGGCAAAGAGAGCTTTTTCATGTACCCTCGATTCATGCAGATGATCATTGATCAGAAGCTCCCGTCACTGCCCAAGGAGAAGGAGGACGTTATGGTCCTTGAGGTGATGGATGACACCACCCTCGGGCGGATGAAGGTGTACCGAGGCAAGTAGGTGAAGCCCCCGGTAAGGAGACTGTTTGGGCATCTGGCCCGTGAAGACTATGTGGCGCCAGCGAAGAGGAAGTGGCGCCACGACGATAGTGATTTAGATGTTGAGCAGATAGCTCTACCCTCCAATGACTCATACGGTGATGATCATGATACAGATCAGGGAGGAGACGGTCAGGGTGAACCTGAACCCGCTCCTATTCACCCTAACTTTCAGCCTGATGAGGAGGAGGAGTCAGACGAAGAGCCTCTGGTACGAACAGTGGGAAGCCGTGTCGTAGCCACTGAGAGGAGTGTGAGGGTGGTTGGTGGATGCCAGGGAGGGTCTGGGGAGGCTACTTCAGATCCATGATACACCCCAGACCAGCCCAGTAGCCTAAGGGGAGCCTCCGCGTCAAAGGGGACTCGGAAGAAGAGGATGGCTCAGCCCTATGGGAAGAAGGGGAAGCGGCCAAGATTCACACTACGTACCACCACTTCTACCACTTCAGCCACCACCTCTACCACTACACCACCTACTACCACTACACCACCCACCACCACTACTCCACCTTCCACAGCTACAACCCATACTTCTCCACCCATTCATTTACCACCACCAATATTCACCACAAGCACTATAACCACCACCAGCCACCAAGCCGGACCATCAACCCATTCCACATTCCCCACCGGATCTACTCTACCCTATATTGGTGTAGAGGAATAGCTGGCAGCACTGAACAGAATGGTGCTAAAGCTGTTAGCAGCTGATGAAGAAAAGACTACATAGTTACGTCAGCTGGTGGAGCTCAATGCTCCCCAAGCTCAGCAGGTCTCACAACAGGCACAATAGATTGCCTAACTCCAAGAGCATAAGGAGGAATCTGCTAATAAGTTGGAGGAGTTGGAGGCTTCCAATAAGAAGATCATGCTCAAACTCAAAGGATCTAAGGATGAGCCTCTGAAGATAGGTGAAGGAGACGACGATAAGGATGATGAAGATGATGACAGTGACGATGATGATATGAGTGGTGATGGAGAAGCAAGAAGGAGGCAGGTTGATGATGATGATGATTATGAAGGCGATGCAGCTGCATCTGCCTCTGCCCCTGGTCAAGAGCGAAGAACGAAGAGGAAACAAGACCAAGGAGCATCATCATCTGCCCCACCTACTTCCCCATCTGCAGAAGACCCGGCCATGAATCAAGGCAAAAGTAAAGATTAGACGTCTATATTTTGTTAAACTTTTGTACTTGAAATCATGTCTTAATGTTATGTAATTAATGTTTATATTTATTATTCAATGTTTAATTATCTTGATTACTTACTGACTACTGATATGTTGCATGTTTAATTCAAGCAGATCAAACATCTCAGCAAGATGATTATGATGTTGCTCCCCTACAGCAAATCAATTCTCAATTAACAATGATACTTGATTTGTAAGGGATTGTCAGGAGGTCCGTGAGTTATACTCCTGAAGAAGGAGAAATAATCCATGACCTTACTGACGAGCAACTTGCTGAGATTTTCCGGTTAAACCCGGATGAGATTGTGAAGGACGCTCCAACCTTTGATGTGGCGAGTGACGATGAGCTTAACGACGTTAATGAAATAGAGATTGAGGACGTCATAGCCCAGCATTATCCAGAGTACACTGACCGAGAGGGAAATGTGGTTCCCAATTTGGGAAGTACTCTCAGCAATAATACTTTGGAGAAGCTGAATCAGATGGAAAAGGAAGCAGGAACATCAACAAGCCAAGCCCAAGCCTCAGACGCCGATGTGGACATCAGAAAGGCTAAATGGGCAGCTTGTTTTTCAGAGATCCGAGCCCAGCGCGCTGCACCAAAGCCAAGTACCTACACCAAGCTCTACAAAGGGAAGAAGCATCTCAAGGTGTCAGGGAAGATCATAGCGTGGGCATACTTTGAGGATCTTAATGTTTACACAGTAAAGAGGGAGAGGGGAATAGAGTACTTTAGATTTCCACATGAACTAAAGACTCTACCCGGTTTTAAGCTCAACCAGCTGGCACGCCTAAAGCTACTATATGCCGACCGAAGAAGATGTCAGGTTGGTTTGAGGCTGCGTTGAATAGAGAGTTCCGTACGAGGTGGGTCAACTTCAAGCCTCAACAACGCAGAAGGTTTATTCATAAGACAGAGGTTGACCCTACCTCAGGAAGACCAAAGGTAGTCTTGAAATGGCACCCTCCGCGTACGTGTCACGTATTCCTTTGAGGGAGATGCCACAAGACTTTACACCCAATTTCAAGTGGTGGTACTATGACTGGCGCACTGGAGAAGCCATCATAGTTTTGGATAGGGAAGGGACTGTGGAGACAATAAGGGTGTTTGACCCAATGTGGCTCACAAACTTGTCAGCAGCTGATGTCTATACATTGTACAAGTGGCCACCGTTTTTTGATACGCAGGATATCGTGCAAGCACTTCAGTTTCAACATGTTATACGCTTATGCTTTGCACTTGATATTCATGCTGGGGTTTCAAAAGAAGAAAGAGTCAAGAGATATGAAGAGTTTACAAAGGAGGTCAAAGATTAGATAGAATTAGGTCCAAGGGGGAGTTTGTTGGTACATATGTCCCTAGTTCTAGTTCTAGTGCGCTTAAATGTAAATGACTTTCATTTTGTTATGTTGATGTAATATTTTGATATATGTAATGAAAACTCTCTGTTGAATGATTAATGGTTATTGAATGTTATATCTATTTATATTATTGTTTATTACAAGCTTATATGAACATGTTATATGGGTTTACAATTGTTAGACATAGTTCTGTATCGTTAACGATTCAGAATGTGTTTAACTAAGGCTTATGATCCAGTTGCACGACTAGACCATGCTAATGGGCCAGTCGCACGACTGAATCGTGAGATTGAGCCAAACGCACTATTAAGTCATCAGACTGGCTCAGTCGTACGAATGAATCAATCGTGTGGGTCAGTCGTACGTATGAATGGATCGTATGACTCAGTCGTACGACTGAGCCATACGCATGGCTCAGTTGTACGAATGAAGACTGAAACCTATAAATACCACTTAATTTGTGGAAAAATGTAGGCTTCGAGAATTCACAACCCTAGCCGTCCCAGAACGTCCAAGTCGTCCCTTCCAACTTCATAGAGCGTTTCTGATCATTGCTAATCAATTCTTAACGTTTTCTAATCGTTAGTTTTGATCAGATTAACGTTCTCCCTGATTGGATCACCAATCAAATAGGATTCCGCACTATTTGATCTGGTTTCACGTAGTTTTGGTTAGTACCAGTTCGTACTCGGTCCTAATATCGAGTACCGTACCTGTCATCATATATCGGGAAATGGGTTTTCGGTAATCGTTAACAAGGAAAATTCAGTATTTTTACTGAAACCGATGAAGTTGGTCAAAATCTACTTCAAGTTCTTCTTATTAATCTTCTTCTTCAATTTGTTGATATAAAGAGTACTGGCAATGTATTGTTCTATACAAACGCAAAGACGACGATCGATTCCGATCACTTTTCATATATTCCTTCTCGAACTTTCAAGTTTATGATCACTTTTTGTTTTCAACGACTGGTTTATTATTATTCAGATCGGTGGCGTGTGATTTTGTTGAGGTGCTAAAGATGAAGGTGTTCGTGAAAACATTGAAGGAGATTCACTTTGAGATTGATGTGAAACCTAAGGATACAGTGCGTTTTGGTTTTGATTTGTGTTTTTAGTTTAATGAAAGTGTGGAAATGTGGAAGTGATTATTTGTTTTTAGTTGAATGAAAGTGTAAAAGATGCTCAATGAAATAATAAACTAACAAATCCAATAATCTAGTTAATGTATCTAAGTGCATGAACCATCCAAGAAAAAAAAACAATAAGACTGTTGGACCAAAAGAACCAATGAGCCAAGATCAGGAAAACCTCTAAGTCCCACATGACATCACAACAACTGCTGAAGACTCCCATCAGCTGTTCTGACAAAGTCTGAAGAATCAACAGCTGAAGTTCAAAGAACTGAAGTACAACAGCTGAAGATCCCAAAGTACTGAAGATAAGTACTGGTCTAAAGTACTGATAAACACAAGTACTGAAGACTTCAAGTACTGAAGACAAGTGCTGAAGATCAAAAGTCTGAAGAACTGAAGAACTGATGAACAACTGCTAATGCACAAAGTCTGAAGACAACGACTGAAGACATCAGCTGATGACAACTACTGAAGTCATTAGCTGATGAATCATCTGAAGACCAAAGTCTGAAGACCAAAGTGCTGAAGTTTCAGAGTTTGTCACAACAGCTGAAGAAGTCTTCTTCAGTTGTTGTGATGGTTTATTTTCCTTTCAGTAGTTTTATGTTTTTCATTTCAGTAGTTTGTACAACAGCTGAAGAGTTTTTTCTTCAGCTGTTATAGTTTAGTAGTTGTAAATGACTGAAGAGTTTGTTCTTCAGTCGTTGTAGCTTTTCAGTAGTTTCCTTTTCAGTACTTGTAATAGGTAGAACATTTAGGAAATTTTGTAAGAAGATGTCAGCTGTTATGACATCTTCAGTAGTTGTGTTCTATCAGTAGTTAGTTAAATAATTGTTTAATGTCAGTGGAATCTGACAACAGTATGGGTCATTTGCCTATAAAAGGGCAGTGACCTGAATGTATTCCACGCCGAAACATGTGAAATAAACGAATATTATTCCTTTTAAGGCAGAATTATTCTCTCTCTCTACTTTTGGTTTGCATGCAATATTCTTTATGTTCTTGCTTTAATTGCTAATATTCATGCTAAATCCGCTGCGAATATAATCTAATTGATCAAACTAGAGGCTGAGATCCTAACAAATGGTATCAGAGCAGGTTAATCATTGATCGATTTCACTATTGATCATTTGAAACTGCTCTTTTGATCTCTAAGTTTGATTGAATTAGCAATTTGCAAGAATAAGCTGTAGAGAGAGAGATTCTGCTGTTTCTGGCCAAAAACTTGAGGTTCTCTTGGTGGTTTTGAGCTACATTTGTTTTGTTTAAACTTGAGTTTGACTAATAAATGAGATGACTACACCAACAAACGATCCTCACAATACTGGTTCCTCAACCAAGCCACCGATGCTTGTGAGGAATGAGTACATCATATGGCAAAGACGTATGCTTCACCACTTGTCTGTCAACAGTGCTGGTTGTTGGAAGTCAGTGGTGCATGGACCATACAAGCCTATGGTGAGCGTCCCTGAATCTAATGAATAGGTTCCAAAGAAACCTGAACAATATTCGGACGAAGATCTAAAGTTGTTCGAGACTGATGCTAGAGCCCATGGAATTTTAGCCATGGCTATTCCAAATGAGATTTACTCAGGGCTTTTGCATCATGAGACTGCTCATGACCTATGGGTTGCTCTAAAAGAACAATTTGGAGGAATTGATTCGGTCTTAGCAAACAATAGGGAAATCCTCGCCCAACAATATGAGACATTCTCATATAGAAAGGGTGAGACTCTGACCCAGCAGTTTGAGCGGTTCTCTTGTTTGATTTCTGAGCGGAAGATGGTCAAACAAGAGTACTCCAACAACCAGATGAACAACAGGTTCCTCAGATCACTACCTAAGAGATGGGACGCTTATACCATTGTCCTACGCTCCAGTGCAAATCTGGAAACTCTATCTCTCACCCAACTTCATAGGAAACTGCTCACTTTTGAGAGAGAGATAGAGCAAAAGAGAAAGTTGTCCACCTCTGGCAAGCTCGCTGATGACTTTGTTCAAGGAAATGCTGCCTTGATAAGTCAGGAGTCAGAATATGCTTCATCAGAAAGTTCTTATGATGAGCATATTGGTTTCTCTACCAACTCAGAACAAGCTTTTGTTGGTGTTAGTAGTGGTTCAGGAGGCAGCGGTGATAACTGGTGCTTTTTGATGGATGATTTGAAGGGCATTCCAGATGATGATCTGGAGGAGATGGATACTTTGAGCCAAATGGCAATGATCAATATCAAATCTCAAAAGTTCTACAAAAGAACTGGTAGGAAATTCCCTGGTCTCTCTGGCAAAACCAAAGTTGGTTTTGACAAGAGCAAGTTGAGGTGTCACAAGTGCCAAAGGCTTGGACACTTTGCTAGAGAGTGTAGATCATCTGGATCTAACTCCTCCGCACCCTTTGTGACTTTTCCGAGCAATAGCTCTGTTGGACCAAAAGAACCAATGAGCCAAGATCAGGAAAACCTCTAAGTCCCACATGCCACTGCAACAACTGCTGAAGACTCCCATCAGTTACAGTGTTCTCTTGCTTGAATGTCAGACTCGAGAACATCTGAAGACTCCCATCAGCTATTGTGTTCTCTTGCTTGAATGTCAGACTCGAGAGCATATTAGCCCCAGCCTCAGCTGTTATGACAAAGTCTGAAGAACAAAGATTGAAGATCAAAGAACTGAAGAACAACAGCTGAAGACTTCAAGTACTGAAGACCAAGTACTGAAGTATCAAAAGCTGAAGAACTAAAGAACTGAAGATCTTCTTCCGAAGCATAAAGTCTGAAGACAAAGACTGAAGACAACAACTGATGATATCTACTGAAGTCATCAGTTGTTACATCTTCCGAAGCTGTTCTATCTTCCGAAGCAAAGTCTGAAGAAAAAGACTGAGGACAACAACTGATGATATCTACTGAAGTCATCAGTTGTTATATCTTCCGAAGCTGTTACATCTTCCGAAGCCAAGTCTGAAGACCAAGTACTGAAGACTCAGAGTTTGTCACAACAACTGAAGAAGTCTTCTTCAGTTGTTGTGGTGGTTTTTCTTTTTTTTCAGTAGTTTATTTTGTTTCAGTAATTGTACAACAACTGAAGAGCATGTTCTTCAGTTGTTATAGTGTCAGTAGTTTCTTTTTGTCAGTACTTAGGAACTTTTGTAAGAAGATGTCAGTTGTTGACATCTTCAGTAGTTTTATGTTTTTGTCAGTTGTAATTTGAATATTCAGTGATGTCAGAAAAAGGACATCAACCCATCCTTTTGCCGCCTATAAAAGGATGGGTAACCATACTGTTTTAATTGCCGAAACGTGCGACCAATAGAATATTTATTGTTTCACAGAACTCTTCTCTCTCTATGTTTATGCTTTTAATTGAAATATCTTTTATGTTCATGCTTTAATTGCTAATTAATGTGCTAAATCCGCTGCAAACATAATCTAATTGATCAACCGAGAGGCTGAGATCCTGTCAAATGGTATCAGAGCGGGTTAATCATTGATCGATTTCATTATTGATCATTTGAAACTGCTCTTTTGATCTCTCAGTTTGATCGAATTAGCAATTTGCAAGAATTAGCCATAGAGAGTGAGTTTCTGCTGTTTTCGGCCAAAATCTTGAGGTCTTTTGGTGGTTTTGAGTTACGTTTGTCGTGTTTAAACTTGTTTTTGACTAAAACCTGAGATGACAACACCAACCAATGATCCTCACAATACTGGTTCCGCAACCAAGCCTCCGATGTTGGTTAGGAACGAGTATAACATATGGCAAAGACGTATGCTACACCACTTGGCTGTCAACAGTGCTGGTTGTTGGAAGTCAGTGGTGCATGGGCCATACAAGCCTATGGTGAGCGTCCCGGAATCTAATGAACAGGTTGCGAAGAAACCTGAACAATATTCGGACGAAGATCTAAAGCTGTTCGAAATTGATGCTAGAGCCCATGGAATTTTAGCCATGGCCATTCCAAACGAGATATATTCAGGGCTCTTGCATCATGAGTCTGCTCATGACCTATGGGTTGCTTTAAAGGAACAATTTGGAGGAACTGATTCGGTCTTAGCAAACAATAGGGAAATCCTAGCCCAACAATATGAGACATTCTCATATAGAAAGGGTGAGACTCTGACCCAGCAATATGAGCGGTTCTCTTGTTTGATCTCTGAGCTAAAGATGGTTAAACAAGAGTACTCCAAAAGCCAGATGAACAACAGGTTCCTCAGGTCATTGCCTGAGAGATGGGACACATATACCATTGTCCTACGCTCCAGTGCTGATCTGGAAACTCTAACTCTCACCCAACTTCATGGGAAGTTGCTCACTTTTGAGAGAGAGATAGAGCAAAAGAGGAAGCTGTCCTCTTCTGGCAAGCTCGCTGATGACTTTGTCCAAGGTAATGCTGCCTTGATAAGTCATGAGTCAGAATATGCTTCATCAGAAAGTTCTTATGATGAGCATATTGATTTCTCTACCAACTCAGAACAAGCTTTTGTTGGTGTTAGTAGTTCAGGAGGTGGTGGTGACAACTTGTGTTTTCTGATGGAGGATTTGAAGGGCATTCCAGATGATGATCTGGAAGAGATGGATATTTGAACCAAATGGCAATGATAAATATCCGCTCTCAGAAGTTCTACAAAAGAACTAGTAGGAAATTCCCAGGACTCTCTGGCAAAACCAAAGTTGGTTTTGACAAGAGCAAGTTGAGGTGTCACAAGTGCCAAAGGCTTGGACACTTTGCAAGAGAGTGTAGATCATCTGGATCTAACTCATCTGCACCCTTTGTGACTTTTCCCAGCAATAGCTCACAGCACAAAGGGCAACCTTCCTACAGTTCTTCCCATCCATCTCAGGCACAAGCACCACCTGCTTATTTTGTGCCACAGGGTCATATGCCATATCCTTACCCCTGTTACTACATGCCTCAGTCTGGTCAAACTCAAGCACCCTCGGCTCAACCACCTCATGCTCTTCCAGAGCCCCAATCTTCCCAATCTCATCATCACACACAACCTCAACAACCAAGCTTTTTCACCCCAACTGCTGTTGACTGGAGTAGTCTACCAGAAGAGCTATCTGGCAGGAACCACTACTCCAAGGTGCTGGTCAACATGGTGGTGATCAACCTTTTGGAAATCTTGCTCTGATGGCCCTTGATTCTGCTGAAGGGTCATCATCAAATGCCTCATCTCAGGTATCCACTGAGGCAAAAGCCAAGCTTTGTTCAGAGTCATGCATAGCAGCATTTGCTTCTATTAGAGAAGCAAATGTAGCTTTAATAGATAAAAATCTTGAGCTTGAGCACACTATTTCCAAAAGAAAAGCTGATTTTGAGGTTGTTCTAAAAGATAAAAATGATGAGATTTACAAGCTTAAATGCCAAATCAAAGATGATAAAGCTAGGGAAGATGTACTTCTAGAGAAGTACAAAGACCTCAAGGAAACTCTTGCAACCACCCAAGTTGAGTGTGATCGATGGGTGCAATCATGCAAGGGTTTTGAAATGCTTCTTAGCAAGCAATCAGCTTCCAATGTGAAGTTTGGCATTGGTTATAATCACACTGTTCCTCCCACAGATTTTATTTCAAGAGCAGAAGTTGAATCTGATGGGGAGAGCAATAACCAATCCTTCTCATCATGTGACTTACTATCCTCTGAATCAGCATCATCAGAGAGAGACTGTCACATGACCAAAAGGCTGATCAACTCAGGTGTTGTCACTAGAAGTACTGAAGGTACTAGAGAGCAAGTGACAACATCTGAAGTTCAAACCTCAAATACTGTTAGCACTAAAGAGAAGAAAACTAACAGTAGGAAAGGTTTGAAGACAGCTAGAGAGGATACCAGGAAAGCAGGCACTAGGAAGAAAACTGCTAGTACTGATGACAAACAGCTAAAGAACAAGTCTTTAGCAGTTAAATCCTCTTCAGCTGATGATCAGCATAAGATGAAGAAAAAGCCATGTGAGATATGTGGCTTGTTCAATCATCTTACTGATGATTGCTGGTACAAAAGGGGTTCCAAACTCAAACAGAAGTAGAAAATTACTAAGAGCATCAATAAAATGAAGAATGAGTTTGAAACCAAGTTTGTATTAGCAACATCCAAGCCTGAAATCCCTAAGCCCAAAGCTAAATCTAAAAAGAAGGTAGGGATAACTCAGGCAACAGCTGAGGTTGCTCAGAAAAAGATGGTACAACATAGGAACTCATCATCAGCAAACTCCAATGTGTCTGAAGAGCTGAAAGCTTTATCACAGAATCAGACACAGTTGGTGATGATGGTTCAGCAGCTAGTGGGAAGAATCAACCACTTAGATGCACCTGTGTTGAAACCACAGAAAAGGAAGCCCAAGCCAAAGGGTTCCTCTTTTGTACCATCTTTTTCACCTTAAGCTGTCACACAAAACACACCTGTTAGTGCTGCACCTGTAGCTGAGAACAGACCCAAAACCAAGCAGGTTTGGGTCTCCAAGACTAACTAACATATGGCTGTGTTTACAGGGTTCTTCAACATGCCATAGAAGCATCTGGTATGTAGACAGTGGAGGATCCATGCACATGACAGGAAGCAGCTCCCTTTTAATGACTACTCTCAAGGAAAGAAGGGATTTGTTTCTTTTGGCAATGATGCAAAGGGTTACATCGTCGGAAAAGGCTTTGTTTCCAATGGGGAAATAAGGTTTGATGATGTTAACCATGTGGAGAATCTCAAGTACAACCTCTTGAGTGTCAGTCAAATGTGTGACAAAGGCCATGTTGCCCTTTTCACAAGCCAGAACTGTTGGATTCTGTCATCCAAAGTTCTGAGTTTGATTGACAAGGCATTGGATGAACACACTCTCCGGAAGGCCAACAGGACAGGAAGAGTGTATGCCTTAGATCTTTCCAAAAAGATGGATCTAAAAGGCCATCCTTGCCTATTCTCCAAGGCATCTCCTCAAGAGTCTACACTATGGCATAGAAGGCTGGGTCATGTTAATTTCAAGAACATGAATCAGCTTATAAGCCATGGTTTAGTAAGAGGATTGCCTCTGAAGGAGTTCAAGTGTGAAGATGACTGCACTGCTTGCTTGAAAGGAAAACAACACAAAGTTTCATTCCCTTCAATAGAAGAACCAAAGTCCACTGCTTGCTTACAACTTCTGCACATGGATCTCTTTGGTCCTGTTAGAGTAATGAGCATGGCAAAGAAGAAATACTGCCTGGTAATTGTGGATGATTACTCCAGGTTTATATGGACTTTCTTCTTGCACTCCAAGGATGAAGCAGCAAAGACAATAATGAACTTTGTGTTACAAGTAGAAAAGCAGTATTCCCTACATGTCAAGTGTGTGAGGAGTGACAATGGAACAGAATTTAGAAACCACACACTTGATGACTTCTACCTGTCCAAGGGAATTAGAAGGCAGTTTAGCATTCCTAGAACTCCTGAGCAGAATGGAGTGGTGGAGAGAAAGAACAGGACCCTCATTAAAGCAGCAAGGTCAATGTTGGCTGACTCTGGGTTGCCACTGACCTTTTGGGCTGAAGCTGTCAATACAGCTTGCTATGTACAAAATAGAGCTTTAGTAAATAAGAGGTTGATGAAGACTCCATATGAAGTTCTTCATCACTTGGCCCTCTTATTTCATTCTTTAGAGCCTTTGGGTGTCCATGTTTTATTCTCAACACTAGCAACCCACTCCATAAGTTTGCTAGTAAGGTGGATGCAGGGTACTTTGTTGGTTATTCATCAACTTGCAAAGCATACAGAGTCTTCAACTGTAGAACCAAGGGGGTTGAAGAAACTCTGCATGTTAAGTTCAATGAATCTCCAAAGGACAAGATTCCACAAAACCCTGTGGAGTTGTTTGATCTGGACATACTGCAATATGTTCCTTATCAACCTCCATCTGTTGAGCCTGTCAACAGATCTCCACCTGGTGGTACTGATGATGATGTAGTCAGTACTCATCTCTTCAGGATCAGTGACAACCTGCCTAAGTTCACTGAACCTGATGTTCCTGTAACCTCAGCAGCTCCATCCACTACAAATGCTGATGAGATTTCTGCCTGCTCTACTTCGTTTGAGCTGCCATCCTCTACATGGTTTCAGGAATCTCTATCACCATCTGTTGCTGCTGATGGGTCTACAAACACTTGCACAGATATCATAGTTTATCAAGAGCTCAAGAATCACCCACATCACAGATCATTGGTGATATCCATGCTGGAGTTTCAACCAGGAATCAATTGTCTAACTTTGCTTCTATGCTCTCTTCATCAGTCAGCAAGAGCCAAAGAACTATCATATTGCTTTAAGAGACAATGGATGGGTGGAAGCTATGCAGCTTGAGCTTCTTCAATTCAAGAAACAGCAAGTGTGGGAGCTTGTTCCATTACCCAAAGATAAGTGTGCTATAGGCACCAAGTGGGTATTTAGGAACAAAACAGATGAGAAGGGCCAAATTGTCAAGAACAAGGCAAGACTGGTTGTTCAAGGATTTGCACAGGAAGAAGGCATCGATTATGATGAGACCTTTGCACCTGTGGCCAGACTGGAAGGAATCAGACTCTTCTTAGCTTATGCTGCTTTTCACAGTCTTAAGGTTTATCAAATGGATGTCAAAAGTGCCTTCCTATATGGGAAAATAAAAGAAGAGGTTTATGTGTGTCAACCACCAGGCTTTGAGGACAATAAACATCCTGATTGGGTGTACAAGCTTGATAAGGCTCTTTATGGGCTGAAGCAAGCACCAAGAGCCTGGTATGAGACACTCTCAACCTTTCTTCTAGAGAATAAATTCACTAGAGGCACCATTGATAAAACCTTATTCATCAAGACTGTGGGACAACATAAGCTCCTTGTTCAGATTTATGTTGATGACATCATCTTTGCATCCTCTGATCCAAAGTTGTGTGATGAATTTACAAAGCTTATGAAGCTGAGATTTGAAATGAGTGCTATGGGAGAATTACAGTATTTTCTGGGTTTGCAAATCAAACAACTGGATGATGGAATCTTCATCCATCAGTCCAAGTATTCCAAAGAGTTGTTAAATAAGTTTGATTTACAATCCTGTAAGCCCTGTTCTACTCCCATGAGTAGCATCACACAACTAGATGTAGATCAGAAAGGTAAAGCGGTTGATGAAACCCTTTACAGATGTATGATTGGGTCCTTGATGTACCTTACAGCTTCTAGACCAGACATCATGTTTTCAACATGTGCTTGTGCTAGATTTCAGGCTGCACCTAAAGAATCCCATTTGATTGCAGTCAAAAGGATCTTTAGATATCTGCAAGGTACCCAATCACTAGGTCTTTGGTATTCAGCTGGGCATTCTTGCAAATTAGTTGCTTTCTCTGATAGTGACTATGCAGGATGCAAAGTCACCAGAAAATCCACTTCTGGTGGTTGCCAATTCCTAGGCAATTGTTTAGTTTCTTGGCAGAGTAAGAAACAAACATCAATTGCTACATCTACTGCTGAAGCTGAGTATATTGCTGCTGCAAGTTGTACCTCTCAGATACTCTGGCTTCAGAACCAACTTCTGGATTATGGCATTACTGAGACTAAAACTCCATTACTAATGGATAGTGCTTCAGCTCTCTGTATTGTTAAGAATCCAGTCCAGCACTCAAGGACCAAACATATTGAGATCAGACATCATTTTATCAGGGATTGCTATGAGAAAGGTCTGATTGATCCTAAGTTTGTGCCTAGTGCTGATGAGCTTGCAGACATTTTTACTAAGCCTCTAGATAGTGCCACATTCCAAAATTTGGTACTAAGGCTTGGTATGCTGCAGCTTGATTAATTTGACCTATGCTGGTACTCTTAGTTCACAACTACTGAAGAGCAAAGGTCAAATACAAGTACTGATGAGTAATTTAGTCTTCAGCTCTTTCACAACTACTGAAGACTAAAATGACTCAAAGTACTGATGTACATTATTTATTGAAAACAACTGATGTAGTAAGGTGGATTACAACTACTGATGTATGATTTTCAAATAAATAAGTACTGAAGAACAAATTTTGCTCATATGTACTGATGTGTAATCTTACACAAATACTGAAGACAAAATTTGTTCACCAGCTCTGAAGAATATTTCATCAGCACTTGTGAACATCTGATCACAAGAGCTGAAGGCATAATATTCACAAGAGCTGAAGGGTCGATGAAACATCTGAAAGTCAGCCAAAGAGCTGATAAGTGTGGAGGCTAGTATGAAACAACTGATTTGACGGAAACAGCTGATGAGTAATTTCTCATCAGCTGATAACAACAGCTGCTGTTTCATACACAAACAACTGAAGGACAAAACCATGTCTTCAGTAGTTCACAACTACTGACATCAGTAGTTCACAACTACTGAAGGCTAACACCAAGTCCGCAGTTGTTTACAACAACTGAAGCAATACCATGTCTTCAGTAGTTCACAACTACTGATCTCAGTAGTTTACAACTACTGAAGGCTAACACCAAGTCTTCAGTTGTTCCAACGTCTGAAGAAGAATTCTGGATCATCAGTAGTTCATAACTACTGACGACTGACAGTAACTCTTCAGACGTTTACAACATCTGAAGGACAAAACCAAGATCTCAGTAGTTTCAACTACTGAAGACTAATACCAAGTCCTCAGATGTTACAACCACTGAAGGTTAAAACCACGTCATCAGTCGTTACAACAACTGATAACTGACACCAAAACCTTCAGTAGTTTCCTTTCAACCTTTGGCCTACCCTATAAATACCCCACCTTCAGAGCATTTACTCAACTTGCCCTAATCTTACAAAAACCCTCTGAACTTCCCATACACCATTAATGGCGACCATGCAACTGAAACCTCGACACAACTGTGTCGCCCATCTTACAAAATCGCCATTATGGCCTAAGTTCACCAAGCCGTAGATCTTATGAACGACTCACCCTACAAAACGGCTTTTCTCCTGAACCCCACTATATACACCGACTCTTTGGCGGAGTTTTGGACGAATGTAACCGTCCAAACCGGAGAGCAGGATGGCGAGGTCTCCCTCCGGTCCTCCGTCAACGGCCAACCCGTCGTTATCACTCCAGCTACCCTACGCCAAACCCTAGAGCTGGAGGATGCCACTCACCCAACTTCCTACCCCAAAGGTACCTTGGATCTCTCATTCACATCCAACGACTACCAGGGTAACCTTTCCGCCTCCACCTTGTTGAAGAAACACTTCCCTGACCCTCAACGATTGATCTTCCAGATGGTGAACGTGTGTCTGGCTCCTAAAACCTCTTCGTGGGACCAGATGTCCACAAGGTGGCAAAAGGTATTGTATTCTATCCTTGAGAAACAACCTCTAAATTTTACTGATATTTTATTTTTGGAACTCAAGGACATGGCCACAAAACCTTTTTCTAATCGTTGGAACTTGTATCCGCGGTTCATAATGGCCATGATCGAAAACCAGCTTCAGGCTGAGGGACTAGTTGGCACTGGGGTCCCTGCCATGGCTGTTCAAGCCGAGGTATACTCCAGGCACAACACTGACCACACACTCAAACAGGCTGGCCGGCTGCGAAAACCCACGCAGCAGGAACCCACAGCCTCCACCTCCAAATCCAAAGTCCCCACCAAACCAAAAGCCAAAAAGAAGCCCAAAAAGGCTACTCAGGGAAATGAGTCCCCTGAGGATGCCCCTGCAACACAAAGGCAGGATGTGCCTGCTGGTTCGATTCTCCCAGCAGGTACCACGACTCCACCCACCACAACCGCATAGGCTTCCTCCTCAACAGGAGCCTGATGTAGCCAACATAGGGGCAACCACATTACTGGGGTCTATCTCACTTGAAAAGACTACCATTGAAGAGCACAGTCCTCCCCATGTGCACACTGCTTCTAGCCCATCTACTAATGAGACCGCCCCACTAAGCCCAACATTGGCAATAGCCAAAGTGCTGACCGATCTGAGCACTCCACCCTCTCCCCAGAAACCTATTACACCTGGGGAGACTCCAACCGAAGAGGGGGTGGGTACAAGTGCCGATGGGAGCCCACAGCACAGAGAATCAGTTCAATCTCCCAGTGTGGCTAGGGAGATAGAACAATCTGGTGAGGCTGCCACTCCCCTGCATCAACATCTGAGCAGGGTGCAGCTGGTAACATCACTAAGACCTCACCAGAGGCAATGGCCGATGATGGATCCAATCGGAGGCCAGAAGTCCCCAGTACCATGAACAAGGGGCACATGTCATTACTGAGCCACACTCAGGACATGTTCATCCTGACAATGTCAGGAGGTCAGGTGATTCAGCTCATGCTGATGATGACCTGAGCTTCTTCTATGATGTAGTAGCTCAAAACACTATCCTAGAGGATGAGATAAGCAGACTCAAAGAGCTGCTTGCTCAAATGACTCAGGATAGAAGTCCATCTGCCACCACTACCCCATAGATGGCACCTTCACCCGAAGGTCTCATAAACACTGAGCCACTCCCATAAACTCGGCCACCAGCCCTGCTTCTGGCACTAGCTCTCAGGTCAGAACCCCCCTGAGCAGTTGGATGCTATCCTCCAAAAATCCCTACCTCTCATCAACCCATGCTTAAAGATAGTCATTCAAACCCTTGATGAGAGGCTTCCCACATATATCAACCCATGGTGGAGGTTGCCATTTCTAAGGCACTTGCTGATAGTCAAACCCAACCAATGCACCAAAAAGGGGGAGACATCAGTGCAAGTCAAGAGGAAGAGGGGTGAGGAGGAGGTAGAGGCAGAGAAAGAGGTGGTGGTTGAGAGGGAGTTGGTTGAGGAGACTAGGAAGGTGAGGGAGAAAGGGAAGAGGAAAGAGAGGAGGTTGAGTAAATAGAAGTGGCTGACATCTAAAGGATTTCAGTTTCATGATAAAGAAAAAGGGAGAGGAGGGAAGATGGTGGCTGACTCTGATCTAGCAGCCCTTGTCAAGGAGGCTGATGCTGAACACAGCAAATCAATGGATTCTGCCATTGCTCAGCTGTTCAAGCAAGGCTTTGACAAGGAACTGCCTTGCTAGATCAGGAGATCAGGAAAATGGAAACTAGGGAGAAAACTACCGATGGTCTACTTATAGCCAAGAGGATCAAAAGAAACTCGAGGCTATGAGTAGATTCATTTCGAAGTATCTGGGCAGGCCAGTCTTGATGTAAAAGCATGGACCAGGGACATGATCTTGGCTAAACCACCAAGATCTGTTCGGATGGTGATTTCACTAAGGGACTGGTCGCAGAGGCCCTTTCTGAAGCCGGTGCTGGGAACAGGACACTTCTAGCAAAACAGACTAAGCCTTCTCTAATCTAGATTGCTAGCAGTGCCTGCCAACATTCCCACACCAACAACCAAACACAAACCCACAAAACCAACTCCTTTACCACCAAAACCCACAGCCATGATCCACCCTTGAAAAGAAGAGAAGGGTGCTGAGGCTGCAAGATGAAGAAGAGGAGGATGAGGAGGATAGCCTGCCTATTGCAGCAGTTATACCTTTACCCAAAGCCAAATCACAAACCATCACTCCACCCTACAGCAGGACACTGTGAGGGTAAAATTAGAAGAGGAGGAGCAGCAAAAGCGACATGATGAGGAAATGCTGAAAAGCATTGACAAATGCTATGCTGCTTCCACCTCTATAATGAATATGCAAAAGGAAGCTCTAGATTATTCACCCTCAAGAAAACCTTTTCAATATGAAAGGAGAGGGTGAGAACTTGGCTGACCCAAGGGTGTCTCATAGGATAGTCAAAAAGGACATGCCTGTGAGATAAAAGCCAACTAAAGGAATCGTAGATGAAGTGATCTCTGTGGCTTTTGTAATAACACCCTGGGAAATAGTAGAGGAATTCGAGAAAGAAGTATAGAGCCGGCCAATCACCCTTTCAAT
This sequence comes from Flaveria linearis, assembly GCA_024085815.1. Taxonomy (NCBI): domain Eukaryota; kingdom Viridiplantae; phylum Streptophyta; class Magnoliopsida; order Asterales; family Asteraceae; genus Flaveria; species Flaveria linearis. The sequence goes on along the minus strand of JABSNV010000881.1, from coordinate 5,006 downwards.
GCTAGATAATAGGGTGGTTAGGAAGGGTCTGGTCTATAGAGGCTTGAGAATTCCAAAGAAATGAGCTCAACCTGTTGTTGGAGGGTAAACATCTGATGAGTTTGCATATAGGCAAATCACACAACACTTGAGCTCAAAAATGGAGACAGGTCAAGTACATCTCAGAGCTGTACGGTCGGGCGGGATTGTTTGATGGTGAGCCTGAAGATCTATCAAAGAAGAGCAGATGATCTTTCTTCAGGCCTACACCCGAGAATCCTACCGGCTTGTACATGGGAGGTAGATTCATGGATGGGACAACAGCTCTGTGTCCAATCCCAAAGACAGAGCTCCATCCATACTTAGCCAAACATACACTTGAGACTACTCTCAGGCCAGTGCTTATCTGGTCAACTTCTAATCTGATCTAGAAGGAAATAGACCAATCTTTATGCCATCAATAAGTGGGATCCAATAATTAGAGGTTTTGGCTGCATTGGTTCAGGGGGAGTTTGTTGGACCAAAAGAACCAATGAGCCAAGATCAGGAAAACCTCTAAGTCCACAATGCCACTGCAACAACTGCTGAAGACTCCCATCAGTTACAGTGTTCTCTGCTGAATGTCAGACTCGAGAACATCTGAAGACTCCCATCAGCTATTGTTCTCTTGCTGAATGTCAGACTCGAGAGCATATTAGCCCAGCCTCAGCTGTTATGACAAAGTCTGAAGAACAAAGATTGAAGATCAAAGAACTGAAGAACAACAGCTGAAGACTTCAAGTACTGAAGACCAAGTACTGAAGTATCAAAAGTGAAGAACTAAAGAACTGAAGATCTTCTCCTGAAGCACAAAGTCTGAAGACAAAGACTGAAGACAACAACTTATGATATCTACTGAAGTCATCAGTTGTTACATCTTCCGAAGCTGTTCTATCTTCCGAAGCAAAGTCTGAAGAAAAAGACTGAGGACAACAACTGATGATATCTACTGAAGTCATCAGTTGTTATAATCTTCCGAAGCTGTACATCTCCGAAGCCAAGTCTGAAGACCAAGTACTGAAGACTCAGAGTTGTCACAACAACTAAAGAAGTCTTCTTCAGTTGTTGTGGTGGTTTTTCTTTTTTCAGTAGTTTATTTGGTTTCAGTATTGTACAACAACTGAAGAGCATGTTCTTCAGTTGTTATAGTGTCAGTAGTTTCTTTTGTCAGTACTTAGGAAATTTTGTAAGAAGATGTCAGTTGTTGACATCTTCAGTAGTTTATGTTTTGTCAGTTGTAATTTGAATATTCAGTGATGTCAGAAAAAGGACATCAACCCATCCTTTGCGCCTATAAAAGGATGGGTAACCATACTGTTTTAATTGCCAAACGTGCGACCAATAGAACATTTATTGTTTCGCAGAACTCTTCTCTCTCTATGTTTATGCTTTTAATGAAATATCTTTTATGTCTTGCTTTAATGCTAATTAATGTGCTAAATCTGCTGCAAACATAATCTAATTGATCAACCGAGAGGCTGAGATCCTGTCAAGCTCACAGCACAGAGGGCAACCTTCCGACAGTTCTGGTCATCCATCACAAGCACAGGCATCACCTGCTTATTTTGTGCCTCAGGGGTATATGCCATACTCATACCCCTGCTACTATGTGCCTCAGTCCAGTCAAACTCAAGCACCTTCAGCTCAACCACACAGGCTCTTCCTGAGCCTCAATCTTCCCTATTCATCATCAAACTCAACTCAACAACACAGCTTCTTCACCCCAGGAGTTGTTGACTGGAGTAGTCTACCAGATGATCTATCTGGTCAGGAACAACTACTCCAAGGTGCTGGTCAACATGGTGGTGATAGTCCTTTTGGAAATCTTGCTCTGATGGCCGTTGAGTCTGCTGAGGGGTCATCATCCAATGCCTCATCACGGTATCATCTGAGGCCAAAGCCAAGCTTTATTCTGAATCATGCATAGCAGCATTTGCTTCTATTAGAGAAGCAAATGTAGCTTTAATAGATAAAAATCTTGAGCTAGAGCACACTATTTCCAAAAGAAAAGCTGATTTTGAGGTTGTACTAAAAGAGAAAAATGATGAGATTTACAAGCTTAAATGCCAAATCAAAGATGGTAAAGCTAGGGAAGATGTACTTCTAGAGAAGTACAGAGACCTCAAGGAAACTCTTGCAAACACCCAAGTAGAGTGTGATCGATGGGTGCAATCATGCAAGGGTTTTGAAATGCTTCTTAAGAAGCAATCAGCGTCCAATGTGAAGTTTGGGATTGGTTATAATCACACTGCTCCTCCTACAGATTTCACTTAAGAGCAGAAGTTGAATCTGATAGAAAGAGCAATAACCAATCCTTCTCATCATGTGACCTACTATCTTCTGATTCAGCATCATCAGAGATAGAAGTCAGCAACCAATCAGCAGATGCTACAAGAGCTGATGGTTCAAATGCTGACTGTCACATGATAAAAAAAGTTGATCAACTCAGGTGTTGTCCCTAGAAGTACTGAAAGCACTAGAGAGCAAGTGATAACACTTGAAGTTCAAACCTCAACTACTGCCAGCACTGAAGAGAAGAAAACTGACAGTAGAAAGGTTGAAGACAACTAAAGAAGAGGTCAGGAAAGCAGGTACTAAAGGGAAGAAAACTGCTAGTACTGGTAACAAACAGCTGAAGAACAAGTCTTCAGTAGTTTCATCTTCTTTGGTTGATGATCAAACACAAGATGAAGAAGCAGCCATGTGAGATATGTGTCTTGTTCAATCATCTTACTGATGATTGCTGGTACAAAAGGGGTTCCAAACTCAAACAACAGGAGGAAATTAAAGAGAAAATAAAGAAAATGAAAAATGAGTTTGAAACCAAGTTTGTACTAGCAACATCAAAGCCTGAAATCCCTAAGCCCAAAGCTAAATCTAAAAAGAAAGTTGGGAATACTCAGGCAATAGCTGAGGTTCTCAGAAAAAGATGGTACACATAGGAATCCTCATCAGCAAACTCCAGTGTGTCTGAATAGCTGAAAGCTTTATCACAAAGTCAGACACAACTGGTGATGATGGTTCAGCATCTAATGGGAAGAGTCAACCATTTAGATGCTCCTGTGTTGAAACCACAGAAAAGGAAGTCCAAGCCAAAGAGTCCCTCTTCTATACCATATTCTTCACCTCAGGCTCTTACACATAACACACTGTTAGTGCTGCACCTATAGTTGAGAACAGACCCAAAACCAAACAGGTTTGGGTCTCTAAAATAACTAACATGTGGTTATGATTGCAGGGTTCTTAACATGCCAAAAAGAGCATCTGGTATGTAGACAGTGGAGGATCTATGCACATGACAGGAAGCAGCTCCCTTCTTAATGACTACTCTCAAGGAAAGAAGGGATTTGTTCTCTTTGGCAATGATGCAAAGGGTACATCATCGGAAAAGGCTTTGTTTCCAATGGGGAAATAAGGTTTGATGATGTGAACCATGTGGAGAATCTCAAGTATAACCTCTTGAGTGTCAGTCAAATGTGTGATAAAGGCCATGTTGCTCTTTTCACAGCCAGAACTGTCGGATTCTGTCATCCAAAGTTCTAAATTTGATTGACAAGGTGTGGATGAATACACTCTCCTGAAGGCCAACAGGACAGGAAGAGTGTATGCCTTAGATCTTTCTAAAAAGATAGATCTAAAAGGCCATCCTTGCCTATTCTCCAGGGCATCTTCTCAAGAATCTACTCTATGGCATAGAAGGTTGGGGCATGTTAATTTCAAGAAATGAATCAGTTGATAAGCCATGGTTTAGTAAGAGGATTGCCCTTGAAGGAGTTCAAGTGTGAAGACAACTGCACTGCTTGCTTAAAAGGAAAACAACACAAAGTTTCATTCCCTTCAATAGAAGAACCAAAGTCCACTGCCTACTTGCAGCTCCTGCACATGGATCTCTTTGGTCCTGTCAGAGTAATGAGCATGGCAAAGAAGAAATACTGCCTGGTAATTGTGGATGATTACTCCAGGTATGTATGGACTTTCTTCTTGCACTAAGGATGAAGCAGCCAAGACTATCATGAACTTTGTGTTATTTGTAGAAAAGCAGTATTCCCTACAGGTCAAGTGTGTGAGGAGTGACAATGGAACAGAATTTAGAAACACCACACTTGATGAATTCTACCTGTCCAAGGGAATTAAGAGGCAGTTTAGTATTCCTAGAACTCCTGAGCAGAATGGAGTGGGAGAGAAAGAACAGGACTCTCATTAAAGCTGCAAGGTCAATGCTGGCTGACTCAGGATTGCCACTGACCTTTTGGGCTGAAGCTATCAATACAGCTTGCTATGTACAAAATAGACCTTAGTGAATAAGAGGTTGATGAAGACTCCTTATGAAGTACTTATCATTTGGCTCCTCTGATTTCATTCTTAGATCCTTTGGGTGTCCATGTTTTATTTCAACACTAGCAACCCACTCCAGAAATTTGCTAGTAAGGTGGATGCAGGGTATTTTTGTTGGTTATTCATCAACTTGCAAGGCATACAGAGTCTTCAATTGTAGGACAAAAGTGGTTGAAGAAACTCTGCATGTTAAGTTCAATGAATCTCCAAAGGACAAGATTCACAAAACCCTGTGGAGTTGTTTGATCTGGACATACTACAATATGTTCCTTATCAACCTCCAGCTGTTGAGCCTGTCAACAGTTCTCCACCTGGTGGTACTGATGATGATGTAGTCAGTACTCTACCTCTTCAGGTTAGTGACAACCTGCCTGAGTTCACTAAACCTGATGCTCCTGTAGCTTCAGCAGCCCCATCCACAACAAATGCTGATGAGATTTCTGCAAGCTCTACTTCATTTGAGCTGCCATCTCCTAATGGTTTCAGGAATCTCCATCACCATTTGGTGCTGCTGAAAGTCCAACAAACACTTGCACTGACATTATAGTCTATCAAGAGCTGAAGAATCACCCCACATCTCAAATCATTGGTGATATCAATTCTGGAGTTTCAACCAGGAGTCAATTGTCCAATTTCTGTTCTATGCGCTCTTC